>VDFB02124412.1:0-66370 GCA_007258455.2 Sequoia sempervirens | reverse complement strand
GTTGTGAAGTGTGCATGCATGTTTTTCATATTCCACCACCTTTTTCATGATCTTTCTACCACCTTTGCATGAAATAGCAGATTTTTCACGTTGAAAGATATATAATATCAATTCAAGTTTGAATTCCATTGAAAACTGATATACAATTAAAGTTTGGAGGGGAACAAGCTTTTGAAAAAGTCAAATTGTTGAGGAGTTTGAAGAAGGAAGAAGCTAAGGCTACATAATTGGATTGAACTCCTCCATTTGAAACTCTGGTTCTTTAGGTATGTGAAGTATTTACACATTTTCTTTCATTCTATTATGGTTTGCTTTCATTTTTTTTATTTTGCATATTCCATGTTGATCATTGTTTGTTTTTCATTATAACCTTAGGTTGTCAATGCACATTTTAAATTACACAATTCTATACACTTTCCAATTACATTTTTAAACCACATCTCTTTGAGCCATTTTGTTATTTAACAATTGACTTACCTTGTGGATGCTTCCACATTTTGTATACACATATATATGACATACATTTTAAGGAAGTAAAATAAAACATCATTTCTCAATCCTTTATTATGGATGTGCATACGACTCTCTGAAGCTTTCATCAAGGTATTTTGTCAAACAGTTATACCAAGCAACTGATTGCCTTGTCTATGCTACCAAATTTTCCATACATGTCTCTAAAATATTGGAGTATACTCCTCTCACATTGATAAATCTTAGAAACTATTTTGGTTTTCATCTCTATTTCTAAATTTACCTCATCACTAAACCTACCTCATCACTTTTAGTTGTGATATATTTTAAATGTTTCCTTGATTAGTCTACCTACAAGGGATTCTAACCCTTCTCTCCACTGTTACAAGAATATTTATTCAAGGCTAGGCATGGTCCTCTTTCGCACCTAAACACGCAGAGTCACTCTGAGCTACGTTCAACCGGATCAATCCCTTAAGAGTCCAAAGTGCAAAATGGATGCAAACTTCAACATGTTGTTACTCAGATACCGTGATGCTTAGAAACTTCTCGTCTAATCCTATGGGATCGTGTTGGAGCTATTGCAAAACCTCTGATTTTTGCTATCTGGTGGTTTTCAGGTAGTGTGAGGAATTTTCTACGCACAGTTGAAAAAGTGTCAAATGCAAGAGTAGTTACAAAGGCAAAGTGGTGCAACTTTGGATTACGCAGCTCATTATGACCACAGGCTTGTTCCAACGTAATACGAGATATGTATTTTTATGCTAGGAATGGTCCTCTTTCACACTCAAACACACAAAATGCGCTTTGAACTTCGTTATTTGGATGCGATCATTAAGAGTCCAAAGTGCAAAATGATGCAAACTTCAACATGTTGTTACTCCGGATAGCATTGACACTTAAAACTTCGTCTAATCCCTATGGGATCACATTGAGCCTTTACAGTAACCTCTCTTAGTTTAAGCTATCTGAAGGCATTTTCCCATGGTGGCAAATTTTCACTTAGAAAAAAATTGTCAAATGCAAGTGGATTGAAAGTTGCAAAAGTGGTGCAACACTACCGTTCTACTCGTGTGACCAAGCGGACTAATTAACACATCCGAATAGGTATTTTTATACTAGGCATGGTCCCTATTTTTGCACTAGAAACATGTGGAATGCCTCACGAGCTATGTTCAACCCGGATCGATCCTTAAGAGTCCCTAAAAATTGCAAAATGGCTGCAAACTTCAACATGCTATTACTTGGATCTGTGATGCTTAGAAACTACTCGTGCGATCCTATGGGATCGAGTTGGGCCCCTCTACAATAACCTCTCTCAGTTTTTTCTCTCTCAGAGTTGCTTTCCCGTGGTGGAAAATTTTCACCTAATGAAAAAAGTGTCAAATGCAAGTAGTGCAAAGTTGCAAAGTGGTGCAACTTTCATTCTACAAATCGTGTGACCAGATGAACTGTTCCAACACGTCTGAATATATATTTTTATGCTAGGCATGGTCCTCTTTTGCACCCAAACACACAAAATCGCTTGGAGCTACGTTCAACTAGATCGATCCCTTAAGAGTCCAAAGTGCAAAATGACTGCAAACTTCAACATGTTGTTACTCGGATATCATGATTCTTAGAAACTTCTCGTCTGATCCTATAGGATCGTGTTGGGCCCCTCTACAATAACTTCTCTCGGTTTTCGCTATCTCGGAGGCATTTTCCATTGGTGGAAAATTTTCACTTGGGGAAAAAGTTGTCAAATGCAAGTAGTTGAAAGTTGCAAAGTGGTGCAAATTTTGTTTTGCAACTCATGTGACCAAATGGATTGTTCAAACACATCCGGATGGGTACGTTTACACTAGGAATGGTCTTCTTTCACACCCAAACACATGGAATCACTCCCAGCTAAGTTCAACCGGCTTGATCCCTTAAGGGTCTAAAGTGCAAAATGAAAGCAAACTTTGATGGGCTATTACCAGAAAAATGTGATGCTTAAAAACTCTTTGTCTGATCCTATGAGATCGTGTTGGGCCCCTCTACAATAACCTCTCTCAGTTTTTGTTACCTCAAAGTCATTTTCCTGTGGTGTCCAGTTTTCACTTGATGGAAAAAATGTCAAATGCAAGCAGTGTAAAGTTGCAAAGTGGTGCAACTTTCATTTTGCAATTCGTGTGACCAAAAAAACTGTTCCAACGCATCTCGATAGGTAGTTTTACGCTAGGCATGGTCCTCTTTCACACCCAAACACACAGAATTGCTCTTAGCTACGTTCAACTGGCTTGATCCCTTATGATGGCATGCAAAACAATCGAAAAGAGAAATATACACATGACGGCTGAGAAGTATGAGTTTTCCACACAAAAAGTGTATGATCATTGGTGTAGAGCACCTTGTTCCTCCATTTAATGAAGAAGGTCTAGTTCAGTGGTTTTAGTCATGATAATGTCAAATAAGGCCATGATAGGCCATTTTGTAATCTTTCCTTTAGTTGAGTTAGTGTGGGGTCATTTGAGTCAATTATGTAAGTATGATAGGCAGTACGAATAAGACAATAGCATTGGTAAAGGCATTGGAAGAGATTACTAACATTGCCCCTCTTGAAAATTTAGAATTTAGGCCTTAAAGGCAAGGCTAAACGAGGTGAAAAGAAGAAATTGCTTTATAAGTTATAATAGGTTGGAAATAGGGTGAGGTTGTGGAGTTTGATGTGTTCAAAAGGTCTGCAAGGACAAGGGAGGTCAAAAGTATGTTATGGCATGATGCCCTAGTTGGGAAAAGAGGGGTTTTGAATGAAAAAGAGAGGTTTGAGGGAGTAAAAGTGGGTAAAGCTAGGGGGCAACATAATTTGGTGGTCAATTAAGTTTGTGCAGGTAGAATGAGGAGTGTTGGAAGAGGTTTTGAGGTTGTATGAGGTTTGGACATGGGGTTTTCAATAAACCCTAGTGAAATTTGAGAAAAGTGAGGGTTTAGAGGATAGTGGGGTTAGAGGGCCAATCACGCCCTAAAAATTGTGGATTTTGTGGATTTGTAGACTGGTAAATTTTTCTCAATGGTGTTTTGCAATTGGAATAGTGATTGAGAGGGTGTTTCTTTGTTAAATAGGCCTATTTGGGGGTCTAGGACAGCGTTGAGTCCATTTCTTATTTGTATTATAAATTATAACTTGCTTTCTCCCGAGTCCATTTCATATACAAGAAATAATATTGCAAAAGTTGACATATAAATCTTTTGATGTGTTTATATGGTGATGGATCAAGAACATAACAATTCATTTTGCACTATCAAGATTATGTTGTGAAAATGTTTAAAGACTAATCAAGATAAATGTTTGTATGATAATGTGTCAAGAAGTTAACTACTTCATCTACTCTGAATATTATGTTTTGCAAGTGTTGTGAAGATTATGTATCCTTTTCTTAATTGAGTTGTTCCAATCAAAGGATTAAATATATTAGAATATTTTTATGAATCATTTAATGGAATACCAATTGAAAGTGTTTTTTTTGCTTTTAGATAGAGTTGTTTAGCATTAATCAATTAATATTCAAGAAAAACAATGAAGGACAACAATGATCAATGCTAGGGCTAACTAATTAATAAGTATACACGTGAATAAGTAAAGCATGTACATGTGAATTATGGGAAGCACAAGTACTCATAAACACATAAGCCTTGAAGTATACACAAATACATAGTATACGCAAATTAATAGAAAGTATATGCATGAATACAAGGTATACTCATGAAAACATGTAAGTCACACAGTATACATTGGAATACGCATAAGTCACAAAGTATACACGTAAGTTGTAAAGCATACACTTGAAAACATGTAACTCATATCTATTAAACCATGGATTTATAATGCAAATATGGACACCATCAATAATATAGATTTGTATTAACCAAATATCCATGTAGGAAAACATCAATATATGTCGATATAAGTATAAAATATAGGTACAAAATAGCCATATAGGCTTACGAGAATGCCATATAGGCATACAACAAAGGGCTTTGGAATCAAAAGTTGTTGCTCTTTAGGCTCTCAAAATAAACTCTTGCCCTTTGCTCATCAATCAGATGGCAATAGGTCTGTCACTCATTTGTGCTGCACTTGAGGAGTGCTCTTGCTGCTCCTCCTACTGTTTAGTTCTTGGTGAAGTTTTAACTGTTACAATAAGAAGTAAACACACTAATATATAGAAATTACATTATAAAAAATGATATATTTAACAAAATAATCACTTACTGCCATCTGATGATCACTCTCCATGAGGGAAATATTCACATGCCCATGCTGAGGTGTGCTCAAGCCTTGTATAAACCATCCAAACAGAAATTAAACTACGAATCAATAATGGTTTTCTTTTTCACTAACTAACATCTATAACAATGAATGTAAATTGAAATTTAGTAATTTGCCTCATAGCTCTCCTATCAAAGCCATTGAGGATTCTATAGCAGATGAAACACCAATCTCCACTGCCCTTGTCACATTTAGAGGTGTTTCCACTTGCAACATCTAAAAATAAAACAACAAATTATTCAATCACAAAAAATACAATAACAATCCACATCATGACTTATAATGTATGAGATAATGAAAAAAAAATTGAGTACTTATTAGATTATATATTTCTGACTATCATGCTTACTATTTTCCCTATCCATATCTTGTTCGAAAGCACATGTTTTTTAGGCTTTTACCCATAGCAGCAATCCGGTGAACCATTTGATAAAATGCTTTCATAGACATGTATGATAACTGTGGTGGCATAGAGAAGGCAGTGAACTGTTTGAAAAAATGCCTCAAAGAAATGGGGTCTCGTGGTGATGGAATGCCATTACAAAAAAATGCATGTCATGGCATTCCATACCCATAAGATTGCATTTCTTTCAGGCATTTTTTCAGACAGTTCATTGCCTTCTCTATGGTATTATTGATTACTATTATGCTTTGATAGAAATTTTTCCAAGCATCCATAGTTTGTTGGAAAGCACCTATTTTAGGCTTTTAGCCATAGCAGCAAGGAAGTGAGTAGTTTGATAAAATGCTTTAGTACACATGTATGGAAAATGTGGTATCATAGAAAAGGTGGTGAGTTTTTTGAATAAATTCCTCAAAGAAATGTGGTCTCATGGTGATGGAATGACATTCCATCACCATGAGACTGCATTTCTTTGAGGTATTTTTTCAAACTACTAACTGCCATGTCTATGCTATTGCTTACTATTATACTTTGATATATTTTTTCCAAGCATCCATAGTTTTTTGGAACACCTTTTTTAAGCTTTTATCCATAGCAATGAGGAAATGAACTGTTTCATAAAATGCTTTGGTAGACATGTACATGGAAAATGTGGTAGCATAGAAAAGGTGGTGAGCTGTTTGAAAAAGTGCCTCAAAGAAATTGGGTCACATGGTGATGGAAATCACTATGAGACCACATTTCTTTGAGGCATTTTTTCAAAAAACTCATTGCCTTGTCTATGCTATTGCTTACTATTATTCTTTCATTTATTCCTTCCAAGCATCCATAGCATAGACAAGGTAGTGAACTATTTGAAAAGATGTCGAGCAGTAAAAAGTGGTCTCATGGAATGCCATGACAAGAAAATGCAATTAGAGGTTGCTCATAGACTTATTACTTATGCTATGTGAAGTAATTGCATCACTGCTTATGTTGAATTTCTAAACAACTATATTGTAGTTGAAATTTTGTCATCTATCAACATCTAGTTATTAGCTATGGAATGTGAAGTAATGCTTTGAGTTTGAATGATGTGCAATGCAATATAATCAACGATATGAATATAAACAACATAAATATATTAAATACAATTTATTAGTTAAAATCTTTATTTTATTACCTACGTGTAGGTTTAAGTGAATCCACTGGCACTAGGAGATGTTCCCTCAAAACCTCCAATATTAGCTTGTTCAACATCCAAAATAGCATATTAAAATACCATTTGTAAAATAATGCTATTAACATGTAATATATTTATAATTGTTTACTAGTTACATACCCCACTGATAGGTGTACACTAAAAAAAAAGTAGGTGGAGGGCCAGTGTATCTAGTCTCAACACTGTGACCTTGCAATTTTATTAAAATCATAAAACTAAATTATTTAATCTTGCATTTCAAAATTAAATTTAATAAATTAAATTCAATGAACATGTTAACTTTTACTTGAGTATCAATTCCATACGCCTCATGCAAAATGTCAGCTGCCCTCTCCATCTCCATAGTTGCAGACAAATCATGCGTAGCAACCTCCTGAGTGTCGGTGGGGTCATATGAACAAGTCGCCCCGCAACATTGATACACATGGGTTCGAAGGCCACCACTTGAAGACTCCCCTAGATGGCATTGTAAAATAGGGCCAGCATGCTCAATGACACTCTTGGTCAAAGTGTTGATCATCTGCAATGTCTCTACATTGGCACTCTCCTTCGCGACAGAAGGGATAACAACGTGCTCATGAGGTGACCTAGCGAGAGGTTGTCTCCCTTGCCATGTAGGATCTAGCTGTGTACCGGGTCTATTCTGAGCCGACCCCCCACCTCTCCCCTGGAAGTCCCTCATATCAAAATAATTTGGGATTTTGCTCAATATGAACTCACAGTATAGTTTCCTAAGGAAATACTACGAGACTTCACAATTGTTGCATGGTGGGTAATCAAAAATCGTGTACCACCTATTATAAAAAAATTTCTAATCTATTGGTGGTGGCACCAATGAATAGGAAACCTCTTCGCATTGAGGGTAAGATTTTGATGTGTGTGTGGGTTAGTGAATAAGGAGCACAAATCACCTTTTGTAATTTTTAAATCCTTTACATCTTTATATGATAACTTATCCGCGTAATAAGCCCTAGACGCCTGCCTCCTATCTTGCCATCCAGTTATTTGTTTGCTAATTGAATCTACATTTTTTAACATATCTTTCAATGAAGTTGCAAGGGTCATTCTTTTTGCGGTTGAACCATTTGGATCGTTCAACCTACTAATTAAATGCTTAAGTTGTTTTTTGCTCTCAATTTCACTCATTAAATTTTTTTGAGTGCTAGGAGGGTGTTGAGGGATTGGTGGAGGAGGTTGTTGTTGTGGTTGATTTTGTTGTTGAGGATTTTGTTGCTCTGGTTGTTGAGGATTTGAAGGTTGATTTGCATCTCCTACAAATTCAAAAAAATAAATATCAAATACAACCTAAAACTAACAAATCCAACCTAAAACTAACAAATTCAAAACAAAAAGAAAACAATCCTTACCTGTCACACCTCCTCGTCGACATGGTAGCATCCTCACGATGAAATAGCAACCGTTGATGAATATTTTTGCACAATACCTCCTCCTAGAATGCGATTGTGAAAAATGGGGGTTTTGGCCGCGGGCAAAAGAAAAAACATAGTTGAAATGTAAGAATGAATTCGTTTTACTTATTTTTTGGTTTTAATAGGTCATAACGCACTCGTGGTATGAGTTTTCATGACTTTTTAAAATAGTTTTCCAAAAATTGGCTACCCATCTTCATGCACCCGCCCAATATACAATAATTACATATAAAGACATTCATTTACATCAAAAAAATTATCACATTAAACATATTCATACATTAGTATTAAAGTATTCTATAATAAACGTCATTGATAAATAAATAATCGCATAACATACGCCTTAAAATCTTCTAGAAAGGAAAATGGTTTTTTTTTTAAATTTATAGGGGAAAATATTATCTCTATCTCATTCATACTTTTACATGGCTTCATGCTTCTATATGTCAGGGAAAAACTTAGTCACATCCTCATAATTTCCTTATACATCATGAATCCATTCTCTAATTTACATAGTATTAGAATTGTATGCTTCATAGGGCTAACCCAGTCCCAACTCCATGATTCCATTCAAACTTAATTTTTACATGGATTAATTCTTGTATCTATCATGGTGACCAACTTGGTTACATTTTCATGATTTCCTCAAACATCACAACTCCATTTACACCACCCTTGCTATAATTTTTTTACACATTTATGACATATTGAAGATGGATTTTTTATGTGAACTAATTATTTTTTGTAGATACAAATAATGACCTTATGGGTATAGGTATGGATGATGTTGCTTTTTAAGTACACAAAGAATTATGAGGCATCGACCATAATATATCTTGGATTTATTTATTGGTTCATTTTCTACATTATACCTCATTACATATATGCCATAAATACATGTTCATAGTCTTTATTTGACTCATTTTCCACTCTAATATGTAGCCACAAACTCATTAGCAAACCACCACTCTAGCTTCCAATGATTTGGATTGATCACCACTTACAAAATTCCCATGCCTAGGACTATATCATAGGTGTTTCCCTATCCCTTGATATAGGTCATGCTACAACTTAGTCCACTCTTTTTTAAATTAAAAAATTATATCTCTTGAGCTAACTTTTCTATAAAATAAATATTACCTCATCAGATTACATGCCAAAATATCAAATTGAGTGACTAAGGATGTGTATTTATAGGAATCTCCTAGATCATTAGTAATATACGAGAAAGACACATTAGAACTACACCATCATTTGATATTAGAGTATCAAAGGATATAAATCTACACAAGTAGCACTTTATCACTACATAAATCATAGGTGTATGTCATCATCTCATATGTATAGTTTGTCTTTGAATGTGTACATAAGCATAGGTGACTGACTCAAATCAAGGATTGACTCAAATCAAGGAAGTTGACAATCTTCCCTTTCCTTTATAGAAGGCCCCATAGCGCTTTTCAACTCAACAACTTATTTAGAAGCAAGTGTTGAAAATATGGGTGAAGCATCAAAGGCCTCATGAATGGAGGATAAATCCACAACAAATGGATTAAGATCACACAACCAAAAAGAATACCCAAACCAAATTATGGGCATAGACTAGTCCTATATTAGTGTGATCTTTGACTGAAATTTATTATACTTTAGATTGCACATCTCATTTTAAACTTAAAATAAAATGCTCTTGACACATCCCTCCATTAAAATTAACAAAGAACTAATCTCCTTTTTTTATCATTAAATTTTTTTCTCAAAACTTAAATTTTGGATTCTTTTTATTACTTATTTTTAAATGAATGTCAAATCAATCATATATATATATATATATATATATATATATATATATATATATATATATATATATATATATAATTTCCTTATAATAAATAATTTTATATTTTATTTCTTAAACTATATATATATAAATGGTTATTATGAAGTATGATTTAATATATTTGCCAAGAAATATTTAATTCTAAATTAAATCTTTGAATGCTAGACAGACAATAGTAATAGTAACTCTATTTAACTAATATGAAAAAATTAATTTTCTTTCTTAATAAAAAGATAAAAATATATGAAAGAAATTGTAACAGATTGCATTTTATACTTTTCTCAGATTTTCAAATGACAATAATCATTTCTGAAGAAATAAAGGGAAAATAAAAATTATCCCTATCATTAATCCCATAGAAACCAAAATAACTAAAAACCCTAATAACATATATCATGGTGATCATGGAAAAACTAAAAACCCTTATTCCTATATGGAAAAACTAGGAAGATTTATCAGAAAGTAATGATATTAACTCAGAAATATTCCAACGATGATACATCAAAGGCTCAATTACAAAGCACCGCAGCCTTATACTGCTAAGAAATAGAAAACAGTAATCGATTCCTATGAACATTAATCGTGAGAGAAAGAAGGAAAGAGAAAACAGTAATCGATTCCTATGCAGATGAACATTTGAGCGCATTGATATGATCCTTGCCAAGCAATCCTTTAATGAGAAACTGCTCCAGATACTCTTCGTAGGACGATGCCGAATACAGCGGAGGATTCTCGTCGCTTATTAATTCTTGGAGAGGTGAGATGATTACATCACGAGACGCTGGAGTAAAGAACATGGGCCATGACATCCTTACGCGATCTTTCTGAACAAAACTCCTATATTGCTCAACGCTCTTGTAACTTCCATTGCTCAGTATCTGCCTTGCAATCGGGACCCATAACAAAAATAAAGCGTTAAACTAATTAAAGAAATGGACGTAAAATTCTGAAGCATTAAGATAGTCTCTGGAAATATCCATGGCCAGAGGTAAAGATGAGAGCGTTGACCTCAATTTGATCACCGATATTGACAACAAGGGCGCCCGGGATCCAGGGAACATCAATCCATCCATCGCCCTTACGAATTTGCAGGCCTGGGGTTTGGTCGTGAAGGAGAATTGTGATGGCGTCCACATCAGAGTGAGGTGAAAAGCCCAACACCTGTTCTGGCTGAGGGCAAGGCGCGTAGTAGTTTATGTTGAGATGGATCTCCTTCCTCTCTCCACCCAATGCCTCCTCAAAGGCATTTTCATTAGCCAACCCAAGGCCGCCACAGAGCGCCTGCATCAGAACTTCACACAATTTGCAAATATCTCTGCCATACTCATCCATTACTTCCCTGCAAAACAATACACAAGGCGGATCAGAATAATCCTGTACACAGGCATGCATATGAACAACGATTCAAGTGACAACACACAGTACTCTACGTGAAATCAGAAGGCTGTTTGAGCCACTTGCTCATGACTCTCCGCGAAACAGGCCACACGATATTATAATAGTAATCTTTCCAGTCTAATTTCGCATCCGCGGAAGGCCCTATATACGCTGGTGCCATAGCCAAAATGATTTGTTCCTCCTTCACTTTTGTACACTTTCTTTTCTTCCATAGGAAGCTCAAAGAAGGCCTTGCCCACAGCTTGTACGCGAGCAATAAGAGACTCCGGAATTCCATGATTAACAATCTGGAAAAAACCCCACTTCTCTGCAGCGCTTGAAATTTCCGTTACGGTGGCTTTGTTGAGAGGTTGGACGGTCAAGCCATGCAAGTCAATGACTGGAATCTGGGCATTCTGTGTATTAGGAGAATTGTTGAAGAGCTCCAGGCTTGGCTTAACATATTGTAAGGGAACTGTTTGGATTCCCCTCTCTGCTAAACTCTGGACTCTGGTTATGGGAGGCTGCTGCTCCATGGCTACAACAAATAGACCTCGGATTTTGGGAGGCTTTCAATGTTTGCACAACACAACCTAGTCCCTACTTAAACAAGATTATCATTCGCATCAAATAATATATCTTTGTTGGAATCTGCCGGCGTGGACGGCAGAAAACTATTATTAAAAAAAATAAAAAATTTTGAGGTTTAACTGTTGGTCAGATCACATGTAAAATCGCTGGAAACCAGGACTGCTTCACTAGCTTATGATGGCAATCGCTTTCATGCAATTCTTTAAACCTTTTGGGGGTCAAGGCAGCAAAGTCCCTCTTTTAAACACACTCAAAACAAGTTCATTTGCATATAGTAGCTGTACTATGTGGGGTGTAACATCTAATGTAAATTAATGCTAGCAATCACACTTCCGGTGTGCAATGGGTATGCGAAGAGGTTAGGAAAAATTTTGGTCTATATTTATGCTTACATTTGTGTAATACATGAGGTCAATTGGTAGAACATTTATCAAATGATGTTGTCTCTGTAACAAAGGTCTCAAACACAACTGAAACAAAACCTTTAAATCAAGAAGATAATCAAGCTCCATTACCAACAAATTCAAATTATGTTTGCGATAGGGAGAGAGCGAGAGAAAGAAAGACATAGGGATAGAAAGAAAGAGAGGGGTATACATAATTATATACCACTATATATATATATAATATCCATTATATATTAATATATCTCTATATAATATAATATACAACTATAATTATGTCTATAATTATATAATATGCTTATAATTATTATAATTATATACCATAGTTATTATCAACTACACATTATAAATTATTAATATTAGATATTACCTACCTATAATATTTTTATTATGAATATATTAATAGATATTAATAATTTTAAAGATACATATAAATATTTATCTATATTATATATTAATTATATAGTTTATAAGAAATACATAATTTTTAATCATTTATTTGTGTATAATTATACATTAAATAAGAATTATATAAAAAATAAACCAAAAACCCATTCACAATAAATAAAAATTTATTTATTAAATCGTTTGATGTCTAATTCATTAAAAAAATATATATGTGGAGAGAGAAAAGCTGGGCATAATTAAAAACAATGCCTATATATTTTGACAGATGTTATTGCAAGTTGTTTCACGAAATGGAATATATGAGATTTCCATGCATGTTAAAACAAAAACCAGCCTTTGCATATTTGTTTTGTAATAATCTAGTCGCTTAGATCTTATATATATCTTGGTCTGTGTGACTTGGTTGTGCACAAGGAATAAACTTGGGCTAAATCGTAAGTTATAACTGATGTTGAACAACAATACCAATTGTCTTTTGAATGGCTTTCTCTATCTCGAAACTGGAGATATGCAATCACTTCCTCTGTTATGTCACTAGCCTATGAAGACAAATCTTATTCCTCTTCTATTGTAGAAAAAAACAGTTTATATCTTTTCTTCGATTTTGCTATGCTAGCTCTAGTTAGGGATAAAATAGCAGAGGGTCTAGAATGGGGAGGTCCTAAGCTGGTAGGGAGACATTTACGGTTTGGAGGCTGATCTAACATATGAAACCAAGTTGCAGGTGTTCTGGACAATGGACAATATAAACAACCATGAAAAAATTCAGGACCATTAAAAAGGAATGCTCGAAACATGATCAGTTGCTTTCACATGGAACCATACATGAGCTCTATTTTTGTCATTTTTATAGGAATACAACTCAGATTTACGCTCAAATGTAATAAAAAAAGCAACTGTACATATTATCTACCTTTTATCTAGTCTTCACTGTCATTTGATTCTAAATTTTAAAAACAGTGGATGGTAAAGAAAACCTTGAATATAAATAGATCGATGCATGATACCTATAAAGTAGATTGGCAATGAGGAACAATTAGGATCATTAAGATTGTCTTGCATTCTTTGGCTGACAGTGTATATCGTTAATGGAAAAAGTAAGCTTGATAAATTTCATATAGGAAATGTCTTCGACATAATTATGATTAGAAAAATATTATTACGCCGAGAGGCGTTCTACAGTCACAGCAGGGGTGGAAAAAACCTGAAAACAAACGTAACTGATGGAAGTGGACGCCGAGAAATGACAAGTGGGCAGTGACCGTTCGTATTCTGCATGCGCACATAACTATATTTTAGCTGTATTTTTATTCTTGCATTGCTAACTGATGGCAGCCGAAGAGTCACCATATTCGTATTCTTCCATAAATTATGGCAGGGTTTCGCCTACGCTTTCTGAGAGGGCTCGCTGTAATATTGATTGCAAAATGTTCATCCCTGTCTTGGACCAGTGAGAGATGGAATGCCACCAAAGCCTCTTCTGAATTCCACCATTGAATGCACACTGCAACTACTATATTTCAAGTTTTACGAAAGAAAAATTCTCAGCTCGTCGGATTGGGCGCTATCTTCTAGATTTGTTCTAAGGTATAAACTATAAAGTTGCTTGTCTGATAGATTTGATTTTGAAATTAAGATCTACAAGCTCGCTATTAAATATCTTAATTTACCAATTAATTATTTTAGGCAATCGAAAAATCTATGTTTAAAGTAATCACTAATTTCTGATTATGATCAAACGCATTACATGTGAAACGAGTAATGGGTGTATGCCAATGTTTCGAAATACCACCTTGGATGAATCTATTTTTTTTAACTATCCACAATGTCCAGAAAACCATGGATGCCCGGGAATAAACCAGGGAAACTAAGAGTTAATAATTAATAGTTTCACGAACATTACAGCCAACGTGAATGTGCTCCTGCACAGTTGATTACATATGAAATCCTGTGAATAGCCTATCAAGGGAAAGAGAATGCCTGAACGAACTCTAAAAGTCATGAAGTAACGCAGGTGAATGAAATTTGTCTCCGCTTAGCTACTGTAAGGGGTTTAGAAAGCTGCCGCTCTTAAGCATTCGATGCAGGGGAGAAAGACCTGGCACTTTAAGCCTAGGTTTTCGCTATTTCGTCCCTTACCATCACCATCTGTGAAGGTTTTGGATCCTTTTCTGTTATGCGTCCTTAGTCTGGTATATATATTTGCTCAGCATTGAATATATTTGGACGATTGCTTTTAATTTCAAAACGGTTTCTTAAGCTTCACAGGCTTCTCTAATGATATTTGGTATCTTTACAACTGATAAAAGATGGTAATTATTTTTATTGATATTATCAAAATGAGATGAATTAAAATTTTTTAATTTTCTTTTTCAAGTTGTTGAATATTGATGTATGGAGTTCCACCGCGTGCGACTAGTCTTCTCCTTTGCATGCGTAGTTTTTAGGTTTTGCAGTCTATTTGTAGATGCATGATCTGTGCAGCAATGTATCTCTTTTTTATAAAAGCATCAATAATAAATAAATTATTACTGTCTTCAAAATACAGAATTGTGTGCTCTGTTTTTCTGAGATAATTTTTTTGGTTATCTTCTGTCATAATTTGCGGCCGTTATTTTCTTTTTTCTGCTGTTATCTTTCTAATCTGTAGGCGCAGGAATTAGGCCTGCTTTTAGATTCTACATAATTATGATAAGCTGTTCTTTTTTTAAAGATTTTGTAGGGCATTCTTCATGAATAATGCAGAATCATGTGAGCTTCTCTTGACATAATTTGTGAAGGACTTGCATCAGCTGCATGTTTAGCAACAAGTCTTCTTGGAGATAAAACAATGAGGCTATTAAGTGCCTCTGCAATCATGATTGCCAGTGTAGCAGCTGCAGTTATAGCCGTGGGTGGTTTTGGTCTTTATTTTCTTACACTCTATTTAGAAATCTATTATGTGAATATCCTGCGACCATGCATTTCATGAGATCACATTTTTTTTTTATGAGATGTTCTATCAAGCAATTTGTATGTCTTACCTATACTGCCATATTCTTGCATACATGTTTAATATATTTTGTTTTTATGGGATTTAATATTATCTACCTTCTTTATAAAATAATATCAATAAAGTTATGTTATTATTTTTAAACTTAATTCAAATAATATATGAATTGTTACATGATTTAATTTTATATATTAAAGTATTTATATTTTAATAAAAAGTAAATTTATTAAATTTTACAATCATTAAAATGGTATTTAATAAATATATGTTGCATGTTGATTTGAGTATAATCATGCACAATTACATACACATTTAGAAAATATGTTTATAATTTAAGTCTCTTGAACTTTAACATCTTGAAAAGGTTACCTATCATAACAAGCTTTGTGAGTCATAATACAAATAAACACTCTTTTTCAAAAAATGGTAAAACTATGCATTCAACAATATTTGTTTCAATATTTGTGAATCATAATACAAATAAACACTCTTTTTAAAGAAAATTGTAAAACTTGGCATTCAACAATATTTATTTCACTTTAATATGTCATATAAAATGCCCATTCTAAAATTACATAATTGCATCTTCAAATAGTAAGGCACTTTCCTCAGTATATTGGCTATAATCTTCCCACATACTTTGTCATTCATCTCTATATAAATTGTTTTATATATTATTAATATTAAAAGATCATTTTTTTAAATTATTATTTGAACTAAAAAATCTAAAAATTGAGATTTATTTCCCTTGCCAATCTTAAAAAAAGATAGAAATCAAAAGATTTTGTACTCCAAAATATTTTATGATTTTCTTGAAATTAGAAGTTAGTTTAATCTTAGAATATGAAATAATTTGCATGCAAAAAAGAAAAAAATAATAGAAAGGTTTATTTTAAATTTAAATAGAAAGGTTGCATGTATATTGAGATCTTTTAGGATGCACTCCAAAATCCATAGAAAGAATATGCATATTACATGTTTTAGAATTTGAGCTCTTTTAGTGTATGCTATTGATTATCTCATTCAAAATGACGCCACAAACATCAAATTTGATTCACAATAAATTAAATTCCACTTCAATTAAAGTGAAGGATACAATAAGACCATAAAAATAACAATGAGAAAAGAAAATAAGAAAAATTGAATAGAAAAGAAATGGATAGAAAGCAATCTTCTCTCACCTAGGGTGAGGCAAGCAATGTTGTTCAAAGTTAGGGCTAGAGTTCAATTAGAGTTAGGGTTATGATGTGCAATTAGGGTTAGGGTTCAAATAGACTTAAGATAGTTTAATTAGGGTTAAAGTTAGGGTTGGGGTTATGATGGAGCCAACAATAGATTAATTAGAGTTAGGGTTATGGAAAGCGATATAATAAAGATTACGATTGGGTTAGCATTAAGATTAGTGTTAGGATTATGGTTAGAGATAGGGTCAAGATTAGGGTTAGGGTTAGGGATATAATTAGGATTAGGGTTAGGGTTAGAGATAGGATTAGGGTTAGGGTTAGAGTTAGGGTTAGGGTTAGAGATAGGATTAGGGTTAGGGTTAGAGTTAGGGTTAGGGTTTGGGTTTAGGTTTGGGTTTGGGTTCGGGTTAGTGATAGAAATAGAATTAGGATTAGGGTTGTGGTTTGTGTTCAAATTAGGGTTAGTGCAAGGATTAGAGATAGTGTAAGGATTAGGGTTAGGGTTGGGGTTAAAGATAGAATTGGAATTAGGGTTACAATTAAGGTTAGAAATAGAATTAGGATTAGTGTTGCAATTAGTGTTAGGATTAGGGTTACGGTTAGGGTTAGAGATAAAATTAGGATTAGGATTGGGGTTGGGGTTTATGTTAAGATTATGATTATGATTATGCTTAGGGTTAGGGTTAGATATATAGGGTTAGGATTAGGGTTAGTGTTAGGGTTAGAGATATAATTAGGATCAAGGTTAGAAATAGAATTAGAATTAGGGTTCAGGTTAGTGATAATATTAGGGTTAGGGTTAGACATAAAGATAAAATTAAGATTAGGGTTGGGGTTAGCATTACAAATAGGGTTATAATTAGGGTGATGGTTAGAGATAGGGTAAAGATTAGGGTAAAGGTTAGGGTTACAAATATAATTAGGTTTAGGGATGAGGTTTTTGTTATGATTAGGTTTAGGGTTAGTGTTTTGGATAGAGATGGAGTGAAGATTAGGGTTAGGTTACAATTAGAGATAGAATTAGGGTTAGGGCTAGGATTAGTTGGGGTTATGTTAGAGATATGACCAACATTAGGGTTAGGGTTAGCGTTAGAGATAGAATTAGGATTAGGATTGAGGTTTGTGTGAGAGGACCAATGTCTTTCAAAGTTAGGGCTAGAATTCAATTAGAGTTAGGGTTATGGCACAATTAGGGTTAGGGTTCAAATAGACTTAAGATGGTTTAATTAGGGTTAATGTTAGAGTTATTGTTAGGGTTAGGGTTAGGGTTAGGGTTATGGTTATGGATAGGGTTAGGGTTAGGGTTATCATAACAAATAAGATTAGGGTTAGGGTTATTGTTAGGGTTATGGTTAGGGTTAGGATTATCATCACGAATAGGGATTAGGGTTAGGGTTAGGGTTATGGTTAGTGTTACAATTAAAGTTAGGGTTATGGTTAGGGTTAGTGTTACAATTACAGTTAGGGTTAGGGTTAGGGTTAATATTAAGGTTCAGGTTATCATCACGAATAGGTTTACCATCACAAATAGGTTTATCATCATAAATAGGGATTAGGGTTAGGGTTAGGGTTAAGGTTAATGATAGGTTTATAAATGATAAAATATAGTAATTTGGTTAGGATTAGAGTTAAAATTGGGATTCGGGTTGGGGTCATCATCATGAATAGGTTTATCATTATGAATAGGGATTAGGGTTAGGGTTAGGGTTAGGGTTAGGGTTATGATTAGGGTTAGGGTTAGTGTTAGGGTTAGTTTTAGGGTTATGGTTATGGTTAGGGATAGGTTTGTTAGGGGTTTGGGTTAGGGTTAGGGTTAGGGTTAGGGTTAGGGTTATCATCATGAATAGGATTAGGGTTCGGTTATTGTTAGGGTTAGGATTAGGGCTAGGTTTATCATCACGAATAGCATTATCATCATGAATAGGATTAGGGTTAGGGTTAGGATTAGGGTTAGGGTTAGGTTTATGGTTATGGTTAGGGTTAGGGTTATCATCACAAATAAGTTTATCATCACGAATAGGAATTACAGTTAGGGTTAGCATTAGGGTTATGGTTATAGTTAGGGTTAGGGTCAGGGTTATCATCACGAATAAGATTAGGGTTAGGGTTAAGGATTAGGTTAGGTTTATCATCACAAATAGGATTAGGGTTAGGGTTAGGATTAAGGATAGGGTTAGGGTTAGGGTTATGGTTAGATTTAGGGTTATTGTCACGAATAGGTTTATCATCACGAATAAGGATTAGGGTTAGGGTTAGGTTTATCATCAAGAATACGTTTATCATCACAAATAGGATTACGGTTAGGGTTAGGTTTAGGATTAGAGTTAGGGTTAGGGTTAGGGTTAAGGTTAAGGTTAGGTTTAAGGTTAGGGATATGTTTATAAATGATAAAATATAGTAATTTGGCTAGGGTTAGAGTTAAAATTGGAATTAGGGTTGGGGTCATCATCATGAATAGGTTTATCATCATGAATAGGGATTAGGGTTAGGGTTAAGGTTAAGGATAGGTTTATAAATGATAAAATATAGTAATTTGGTTAGGGTTAGAATTAAAATTGGGATTAGAGTTGGGGTCATGATCACGAATAGGTTTATCATCATGAATAGGGATTAGGGTTAGGGTTGGGGTTATCATCATGAATAGGTTTATCAACACGAATAGGTTAGGGTTAGGGTTATCACTGGGAATAGATGTATCATCACGAATTGGATTATCATCACAAATAGGATTAGGCTAAGTGTTAGGGTTAGGATCAGGGTTAGGTTTATCGTCACAAATAGGATTAGGGTTAGGGTTAGGATTAGGGTTATGGTTATGGTTAGGGTTAGGGTTATCATCACGAATAGGGATTATTATTAGGGTTAGTGTTAGGGTTAGGGTTAGGGTTATCATCATGAATATGATTAGGGTTAGGGTTAGTGTTAGGGTTAGAATTAGGGTTAGGTTTATCATCATGAATAGGATTAGGGTTAGGGTTAGGATTAGGGTTAGGGTTATGGTTATGGTTATGGTTATGGTTATGGTTATGGTTAGGGTTAGGGTTAGGGTTTTCATTACGAATAGGTTTATCATCATGAATAGGGATTAGGGTTAGGGTTAGGGTTATCATCATGAATTGGATTATCATCACAAATAGTATTAGGGTTAGGGTTAGTGTTAGGGTTAGGGTTAGGGTTAGGTTTATCATCAGAAATAGTTTTATCATCATGAATAAGATTAGGGTTAGGGTGAGGATTAGTGTTAGGGTTAGGGTTATGGTTATAGTTAGGGTTAGGGTTATCATCATGAATATGATTAGAGTTAGTATTAGGATTAGGGTTAGGGTTAAGGTTATGGTTATGGTTAGGGTTGTCATCATGAATAGTTTTATCATCACGAATAGGTTTATTTATTTAATTTTATAAAATTAAATAAATAAAATAGTAATACTATAAATATAGCCCATAATTGTAACACTATATTTCTCAACTCCATTGTTAACTCTAAATCTATTTGTAACCCTAACTCTAACCCTAATTTTATGGTTATGGTTAAGGCTAGGATTAGGGTTAGGGTTAGGGTTAGGGTTAGGATTAGCATTATTGTTAGGCTTAGGGTTGGGGTTAGGGTTAGGGTTATGGTTGTGGTTAGGGATAGGTTTATAAATAATAAAATATATGAAAATATTATTATATAATAATTTATTATTTAACCCTAACTCTAACCTAATTAAACCCTAACCATAACCCTAACCTAATTAAACCCTGACCCTAACTCCAACCCTAACTCTAACCCTAACCCTAACTATAGCTCTAACCCTAACCCTAACCCTAATCATAGCCCTTCCCCTAACCCTAATCCTAACCCTAACCCTAATCCTAACCTAATTAAACCCTAACCCTAATCCCAACCCTAACCCTAATCCTATTGCTAACCCTAATCTTAGTCCTAACCTTAACCCTAATCCTAACCCTAACCCTAATCCTAATCCTAATCTTAATCCTAATCCTAACCTAATTAAAACCTAACCCTAATCCCAACCCTAACCCTAATCCTATTCCTAACCCTAATCCTAAACCAAATTGATAAAACCTAACCCTAAACATAAACATAATCCTAACCCTAACCCTAATCCTATTCCTAACCCTAATGCTAACCCTAACCCTAAATAAAATTAATAAAACCTAACCCTAACCCTAATCCTAACCCTAACCCTAATTGTAGCCCTAACCCTAAACATAATCCTAACCCTAACCCTTACCCTAATCCTAAGCCTAATTATAATCCTAACCCTAACCCTAATCTAAATCCTAATCCTAACCTAATTAAACCCTAACCTAATCCCAACCCTAACCCTAATCCTATTCCTAGCCCTAATTCTAACCCTAAACCCTAAATAAAATTAATAAAAATTAACCCTAACCCTAACCCTACCCTAACCCTACCCCTAATCCTAACCGTAATCATAACCCTAACCCTAACCCTAATCATATCCCTAACCCTAATACTAATGTTAACCCTAAACCTAATCCTAACCCTAACCTAATTAAACCCTAAACCTAACCCTAACCCTAATCCTAATCCTATCCCTAATCCTAACCCTAAACCTAACCCTAACCCTAATCCTAATCCTATCCCTAATCCTAACCCTAACCCTAACCCTAACCCTAATCTTAGCCCTAACCCTAACCCTAATCCTAAGACTAATCATAATCCTAACCCTAACACTAATCCTAACCTAATTAAACCCTAACCCTAATCTTAACCCTAACCTTAATCCTATTCCTAACCCTAATCCTAACCCTAACCCTTAATAAAATTAACAAAAACTAACCCTAACCCTAATCCTAACTCTAACCCTACCCTAACCCTACTCCTAACTCTAACTATAATGATAACCCTAACCCTAACCCTAACCCTAACCCTAATCTTATCCCTAACCCTAATACTAATGTTAACCCTAAACCTAATCCTAACCCTAACCTAATTAAAGCCTAACCCTAAACCTAACAATAACCCTAATCCTAATCCTAACCCTAACCCTAACCCTAATCTTATCCCTAACCCTAACCCTAATCCTAAGCATAATCTTAATCCTAATCCTAACCCTAATCCTAATCCTAATCCTAATCCTAATCCTAATCCTAATCCTAACCTAATTAAACCCTAACCCTAACCCCAAACCTAACCTTAATCCTAACCCTAATTGTAACCCTAACCCTACTCCTGACCCTAACCGTTATCATAACCTGAACCCTAACCCTAACCCTAATCATATCCCTAACCCTAATGATAATGTTAACCCTAAACCTAATCCTAACCCTAAACTTAACCCTTTTCCTAATCCTAACCCTAACCCTAATCCTAACCCTAACCCTAACCCTAAAATATATAATAAATATAAAAAATAATTTATTTAAGATATTACATGTTACGTCGGGACTCCTACTAGCATATATATATATATTATTTTAATAATAATGAGAGAGATATCCCTTCCTCAGCCTATTTTTTAATCAATTTTTTATTATAAAAATTGAATAGGCGCCTCGACAAGGATATCTCTCGGCGTATTTTATATATATTATTATTAAAATAATATATATATATATGCTAGTTATAAAGTAGTTGTATCATGTAGAGTGTAACATTTAATGTAAAACTATCGTATAAAATTATAAAATAGTGAGAAAGATAAATTGTCTTTCTTTATTTGATTTTTATAATAGGATTGACTTATTTCTTTAAGGAGAGTCAAAATAATAAAGTTTTATATCTTTTGTATAATATTAAAATAAATTAGTAGTTATATCATGTGGGGCGTAACTTGAAATGTATTAATATTATGAGGAGGAAAGGTACTACATCAAGAAATAGTGTGAAAGGGAAATTTTTTTATTTTAATTAATTTTTACAATACAATCAAGGTATAACTATAGTAGGTGCATTTATTTACTTACTCAGGGTTGTTGTTTTCTTAATTACACAAACTAATTTACAATTATCATAAAGTGAAATGCAAGGAACAACCATTTATCAAATTGATCAAGAATCAGGATTGCCATCACTACAATGTTGGTCAAATAGTTAATGTAGTCTTTTAGTGCTACAAAAATTGAGGCATTATTTTCTACATATGTGGCAATATTTGTACATAGTAATTATAATTATTTGGATCCATGAGGTAATTTTTCAAGCATTTAATTATTCTTGTGAAAATATTATTTTCAAGCATGAGGGTAGGATGAGGGATTCATTTACCTCAAATCCATTCCTTCAACACATCTAATCACTCTCACAACATCAAGGGAAACTACATGCAAGAGGTTGGATGCTATTGGATACAATACTTCAACTATTTGGAGGGACTAACAATATCCTATATATTGAATAGGATGAGGGTGACAACTAACTTCAATCCATTCCATGAAAGCCTAAAATTTTAAGGGGGACACATTCATAAGAGGTTACTATCCTAGGAGGTACAAACCCTCAACCAATAACTTTCATGCAAAGGAATTCTTCCCAATATAAAAATGGGAATATATCCCAATCAAGAACACATAACAAGCAAGTGTAGACATGAAAAAACTTAAAATATCAAGGGGAACAACTTTTTTATGTAAAATTTCCTTAGATAAAGACTAGAAATGCTTATATTATCTAACAAAAAAAGGATGATAACATGTGGAGAGGACACCAACATGTGGGAGGGACACCAATATGGAAATAGGACACCAACACGTCACATTATACTCAAAAAAATATGTTTCATACTATCCTAGCATTGTAGTCTTATTTTAACGCTAGTGTCCAAAGACATAGGCCAAATGAAAGGTTTTTATAAGACCATAACTCATCTTAGATACTCTAATAGATTTATCTAAGATAGGAAACACCTAAGAAAACACCTATAGACAATTAGAAATCCAAGATGGAAGACTAGGATAATGCACTCAATCTCATGGTACACATAATCTCTCAAACATGTGCAAATGGAAGATAAATTTACTAATGTGTAGGGAGATCTACAAGGGACTCTAAAATGAATATAGGAATAATAAAGATAAGGTAAATTCTCACAACACACCACACTCACTCTCCATTCATAAAGAAAGATCAAAATAACTAGATGTCACCATCATATGATGATTCACATGCACAAACACAAGGATATGGGAATTAATCTATCCAACATTGAAAAGATACCATAATTAAATATTTACCAAAATATTAAGTTTATTTTTTCCCCAAATTAAAGATGATTTAATTTTTTTTGGTACATAAATATAATTTTATTGATAGTAAAATGAGGTTGCATTCTGTTATTGTGGAAACCATATTTCTAGGACTACAAAAACCCATACATGGATTCATCATTGATGCCTAACTGCCCAACCCCCAAGACACAAGACCACCCAAGCCACAACAAGTAGTGACCCAACCAAATAGACACAGCCTATGTTGAGACGTGGACATTACATTGTTCACCTTGGCTACACCACCAGCCAAAAAGAAATTTCGCCACACCCCACCCACGCCACCTTGACACTTTAGCACACATGACTGACCGTTGCCATCACCAACAAGCCCTACAACACCAAAAAGAACAACTAGCCACCTAACCATAGGGGAGAAAAAATCATTTTGGAAATGATTATCAAAAAGATGAGAAACTCCTTACAATCACTCTTCTAGCTCCATGCCCTCTTCCAACAAGTGTTCATAGAAATTCCAGCGCCAATCAACCCCTCCCACTAGTTCGACATACAAGTGATCAATTATGAGTGATCTATTGGGTGGGGTGGAATATGTGGTGATAATAACTCATAATCAGTTTATGCGCCATCATGATTGTCACAGCCTTGGGGACCTCCAAGTCCAAGAGGGAAGCAACAAAATGAGATGTGATGTTTTCATTAGTCTGGTACCTCTTTGTAGTGACGAAAAATGTATCCCTTTATATTTTGTCACTTGTTTGGGCCGTCCTAGTTAATTTGGACTTAATTGTGCCTTAATTTAGTGTTGTAAAATGTATTTATTTACACGTTTACACTTATTTAGGGCTCCCTTAATTGATTGAGCTTTTTTTTTTCTTAATTGTCCCTTTAATTCATTTACTAAGCCTATTTAATTACATTTTCTGAAGAGGAAACCTGAAATTCATTAATTCCTTAACATAACACTTCTCATTAAGTAATGTGTGTCATAGGTTTATGGACTTGGGACCCATTCACCCATGGGCGAATGGGTACTCCCTAGACCTTAGGACCTAAATTTAAATTATGTTTTTGGTAGTATTTTAACATATCCAAATCTATGATTCAATGTTGGATTGTGATATTTAAATTTCAGGAAATTGTGGATACATATCTATAAATATAAGGTCATTTCACTATGTTTCACCTAATAATTTTTATATGACTTCATAAGAGAAATTCAAGAGAAATTTTGGAGAACTTCAAGGCATTCAAGAGAAGATCTATCAAATTTTTATTGCAGCATTCAAGATCCATTTGTCATGTCAAAGTCTTCTTGCATCATGCATGTTTTTGGAGCTAATATGGTGATGTAGGTTTCATGATCCAATCAAGCATTCAAGGTACTATTTCAAGCAAGATTCAAAGTTCAATATCCACATCCATTGAAGCCATTTTATGCAAGTTGTAGATTTACATTCCAAGGTTTATTCAAGGGTTTGTTGAGTGGT
This sequence comes from Sequoia sempervirens, assembly GCA_007258455.2. NCBI lineage: Eukaryota > Viridiplantae > Streptophyta > Pinopsida > Cupressales > Cupressaceae > Sequoia > Sequoia sempervirens. The sequence continues at coordinate 41,088 of VDFB02124412.1, read as the reverse complement.
AATATAGAATTGTTCATTGTTCATTCCCTCTTTCATGTTTCATTTCATTTCAAGGTTTGATTACCAAAACAGGGTTTGACCAAGGAAAACCCCCATTCACCAAAAACAAACAAATTTTCCCTCTCATGTTGTGTTTACAAATCTAATTGGAAGAAATTTTGAAGATCTCTTGAAGAGAAAAATTGGAGAAGTTGAAAAAGTTGTCATAAAAGTTGTCATCTCACAAAAAATTGTCTACAAAATTTATTTTTGACATTTCAACACTACCACTTGGACAAATTAGAAGATTCATATATGTATCTAAGGCTCCCGAGAGTTGCAGAAAAACCCTAACAATGGACCCATTTTCCCTTGGGCGAACAAGTCCCAGTCAACCTTTGAAAACTCACTTTTGGTGAAAGGTACACTCGGATCTTCCCTTCTTTGATCTGTAATTTGATTGTAAGTTTCGTCAGTATTGAGCTTAATCTTGTTGTTTCAAGTGTTAAATTGCATTTTGGTGTTAGTTTACTATTTTTTAGTTTTTCTCCCCAAAGCTTTGTTTGACCTTGACCCCCATGCTTCAGTCATAAGGAAATCTGTAGATTCACACCTTGAGTTGACTCACTTAAGGGTTGAAAGTCAATCCTCTATGTGGATCTCATTTCCTAATTAAATAGAGGAAGATATACATCCATCATAACCCTATTTCCCTTCATTTATATTGATGAACCTATTTTCATCATTTTCACTCTCAATAGATGCCATGAACTCACACCCTAGGAGCAATTGCATTGATTCCAACACCAAGGGATCCCATTCTTTAAACATCGACTTTAATGTGGCCCAAGAATGCCCAAATCTTGCAAGAGGCTTTGAGGCACACCGGCGTCTCCATGACTGTCAATTGCCAAATGCAAAGTGAGGCCACCCTTTTAACTACAATCACCACCCACAATATGTGTGGGAATAGGGATTTTTAGCCCACTAGCATTTAACACACCTTAAAATGTCAGCACTTCCTTCAATATGAGCCCCTACGAAATATTCTTTGTATTTAATACAACCTTGCAAGTACCCAATCCCCTAACCCACGCCAACCTGGGAAGAAATATCCTGAGCATTTGTCTCAGTGACATTTATATCCGCCACCCTACCTAACTACCATGGGGATGATTTAAATTTATTTTACTTATGAAGAATAATAAAAAAATAAGAAATGACATGTATGTTTGACACAAACATTGAGATGTTATTGGTAAAAGCTAGCTAATTCTTAAGATATAGTGGATAACACATGACATCAATCAAATATATGATATTAGCAATTGAATTGTCTATTCACACTTGTATAAAGCTTGGTTCCAAAATAAGGGATCATCTTATAGTCAAGTACACATAATTTAATTATCACAATAATTCACAAATACTAGTCAAGTTGACCTAGTTATATGTCATCTAAAGTGATTCTTAAACCTATATACATGGTCATATAGGCCTTGGGATCAAATTACTGACACACAAGTAAAACATTGAATCTAAAAAGGTTGGACTTTATTCAAACATATATACATAAGAAAATAACAACTTATAAATTAATCAATTACATTCACTTCCTTCAATTGCTAGATTCAAAAAAATAAAATCATTAAACAAAAATTAACTCACCATAGTAATATTAAATAATGTCCTACTTCTAAATATAGTTTTTTATATATTACCAATTATAAGGCTTGTCATACATTTATCCACCAAATAGATATAAAAGAAAAATATCTAATCATATTCAATAAAACTTAATTTTGATCACCCATAGTTTGAAAAAGTGGTCATAAAAAATTCAATCCTAAACTCAACACAAAAAAGTACATATTTAGAATAATTAGACCATATATAACTAATAAGAATAATTCACGTCATAAAATCATAATGGTTGAATTCAACATTATCTTTAAACATACATCAGTAGGTTTCTATAACTCATTCATAGCCATATCATGGTTGACTTTAGCATGCCCTTAGTTCTTGGAAGGATAGAACTCACAAGGTTTTGAGGCTTTACATATACCCTCCTACACATATTAGTGAGTCGAGACACAAAGTTGTGATGTTCAACCCATAAGCTCTAATTATTTTAGCTTCACCAACTCCAAAGGCATTCTCCTATATTTACATCACTTGAGATATTTACCATGATGAAAGTGACTCTTAAATTTTATCCACTATTGGGGTATATTTTTAAATAGAAAACAATAAACATTAGAGTAGGTACGCTTGATGAAGATTGATTTTCTTTCATTTGGTCAAACTAATATAGCGGGGACATATTAATTGGAAGGACGATTTCATGACAATCTAGTGAAGATTCTAGCCTCAAGATAAAGTATACTAAAGAGAGTGAGATAATAAAATTTGGAAAAATCCCATAGAGTTATCTCTTAAACCCTCCCCTATGGAATTGAGTCATAGGGGTATCCTTTTCCCAAGGATTGCTTACATACCCACTTCCAAATGGGATCACATTCCCATATAGTTCTCCTCACAATAATATTTTATTGGTTCCCATACCCAAGGTTTCATAACCAACACAAGTAACATTACTCATAAGAGTGAAATAAAAAGAATACTATAGAAGTAAATCCATAAAAAGGATTAAGATGGGCAACACTATGGAAAACCACTATTTACTAATATGCATTCTAAAATAAGGTCATAGTTCATGTAGTTTCATTGATTACTATTGCATAACCACACAAGGTTTCATCTAATGATTCCTATAAATTAATAATGCTTTATGGTGTAGTGTAGGAAAAAGTATCCCTTTTTCACACTTAATTTAGGAAATATTAATAATAAAATGAGCTAAATTATACCTTCATTTAGTGTTGTAATATGTATTTTACATATTCACATTAAGTTTAGGGCTCTATTAATTAAAATGGACTTAATTGTGCCTTATTTTTGGTGTTGTAGGGTGTATCTTTACACTTTGACACTCATCTAGGGCTTTATTAATTAATTGAGGAACTAATTTCCCTTAATTGGCCTCCCTTTAATTCAAATCCAAGCCTAATTAATTGTAATTTATGAAGAGGAAAACACGACATTCATTAATGTAATAACATAACATTTATTATTGGAGAATGTGTGTCCTAGGTAAGTGACCTAGGACCCATTCGCCCAAGGGAAAATGGGTCCTCACTTAGGCCTAGGACCTAAAATTTTTATTATGTTTTTGGCGGTATTTCAATGATTTCAAATGTATATTCACATGTTGGCTTGTTTTATTTGAATTTTTGGGAATTAATGTTACATATGTATATATAAGGTTATTTCATTGCATTTTACCTAGAAGACTTTCAAGCATTCTAGCAAGTTTATGAGAAGATTTTCATGAGCACCTAGAGCATTCAAGTGAGCATTATCAAGAGCATTTCAAGAGCATTTTCAAGGCATTCAAGAACATATTTATTGAAGAATTATTGCAAAAATAAAAATCCATTATCATGTCAAAGTCATGCATGTTATTTGAGCTAATATGTTGATGTAGTGTTCGAGATCCATTCGAGCATTCAAAGGCATTGTTTCAAGTCAAGTTTCAAGATCAAGATCCACATCCATTGAAGCCATTTCATGCTAGTTGTGGATCAATATTCCAAGGTTCAAACAAGGGTTTGGTGACTTCTGACATAAGCTTTATTCATTAATCATTCCTTCATGCTATTTCATTTCATTACAAGGTTTAATTACCAAAATGGGGTTTGACAAAGGAAAACCCCCATTCACCAACAACAAAATATTTTTCCCTCTTGATTTGTGTTTGCAGATTTTAGGTGGAAGATCTCTTGAAGAGAAATTTCAAGTTTTTCAATGTTGTCAAAGTTGTCATCATTCTTGCAATTTCATGGAAGATCACCTACAAGATTTATTTTTAGATGTTTGACAGTGAAAATCAGGGATCTAGGAGTGCAGACAAATTAGAAGAGAACCCAAAAACCATTTTTGCAGAGCCCTAGCTAGGACCCATTTGCCATAGGGTGAATAATTCCTCAGTGAGCTTTGAAAAAAAAATTATGGTGACTAGTACACATCATTTTCCCATTCTCAGATCTCTATTTTGTTTTCTGGTTCCATCATAATTGAGCTTCATCTATTAGATGCACTTTATGGCTTGAATTTTGGACTTTTTTTGCTATTTTTAATCTTTCTCCCCAAAGTGTTGTTTAATTAAGACCCCTGTCCTTACATAAAAGGAAAATCAGTAGACTCACACCTTGATTTGAATCGCCTTTTGGGTTGATGGTCCTTTCATTGTTTGGATCTCATTTCCTAAATGAAATAATGGAAAATAGGTCTACCTACTATCAATTTGGTGAACCCCCCTTTTGTTATCAACCCATCCTATTTTTCATCATTTCATTATAGTGAACTTGAGTTTGATCATTGCAATTTTCCAATTTTGGAGTCCACTTTCACCCTAGATTTAGATCTTACATTCATTTGCATTTCATTGCACTGAATTGAGTCTCATTTAGGGTTGTTTAGCTTGCATTAGTTTTCATTTCATTTAATGGTTTTAGGATTGCATCTTTGCATTCTTTAAATTTGAAAAGTACAAAAAAATATCAATCATTTTGCATATCATTTATATAGAATTACATCATATTCATTTGCATTGAAAATTGAAACAAATTTGCACATCAAATTAGGTCTCCTAGTTTGTCATTTTATCATATTTTACACTTACATTCAACATTAAATTCATAGAAAAATAAAACTATAACTTGTTGTTTCTGATCAGAATCTAGAAACCATTGGAATCATCTCAAAAATCTGCAAAAATATTTTAAAAAACTTTAAACTAGGACCCATTCGCCCTAGGGCGAATGAGTCCCTAATCAGGGCCATTTCCTGATTTTCTAGGCATAAAAACATCTGTTTCTGCATTTTATTTTTCTTTTTTTAGTTTACAGATTTTTTTGTTAAGTGAAATTCATTATATTTAGCTTAATTTGATAAATTTAGTACATTGTGTGATTTCAAATTTGCATTTACAAGATGTATCATTTTTCAAGTTTTTTTCATTGTGTAATTATAAAATTACCTTGTTTAGAATATGAAAATTGCATTTATATATTTTCATTGCACTTTACATTCTTGGTTACTTCATTTCATTTCACCTTCTTTCCATTTTGGGTGTGTATCGAGTTTGTGAATCTTGTATGAGCTTTACAACTTGGTGTCCTATTAGCAATACTATTGTGAGATGTAGTTTGAGACTCAAGTCATCTCGTGATACACCATTCATTGTGGATATTGGGTTCTCCAACTCTTTTACTAATAGTGTTGATAATCAACCCTCTATGGATTGATCATAACCTTCATACCTCATTTCCAATGACTTCCCTACCTAAAAAAATGTGCATGATGTTGCTCATACCCCACAAGAAAACATAAGAAGGTTGGATGAAAAAATAGAACAATTGCAAAATCTTGTGAGTCTTGATGTGGTTTCTATGCTAGCTAATGTATAAGAAAGCTACTTAAGAATGAACAAGGAACACAATTTTTTTGTAGCCTCACTTACATCCTTAACAAGAACTTCAAAAATAAAGAGAGTGATAATATACATACCTCGGTCAACTTTATTGATGCTAAACCTCATAAGGGCCTAACTATGATGGCACCTGATATTGCTTTCTCACAATGTTCAAGACATACTTAAACATGCACCTGATGGTTCTCTTTACATAGTTGGAAGAATCAATGACAAACCTACTAATGGGATATTAATTGATCCCTCTTATGTAGAGAATTTGATCACTGAAGAATTCTTATTTGTGCATGAGCTATATCAAGATACATATGAAGAACCAAAAGTATGGATCAAAACACATAATGGTTTCGCTTTCCCTACGATTGGATCGATAAAACTCCCTCTAAACTTTGGAATGGAAATATTAAATGTCTCATTCACCATCATCCCATTGTTAGACCAATTTCATGTGAAGTTAGGCTATCCAAGGCTTTGATCCATGAATTCCATCTAATCGATTGTGCATTAATGATTGAATTTTCCATTTGGAAATGAGATTTTTACAGTGCAAATCATAGTGGCTTTAATCCTATTTCATCTTGTGGGAACATTTCATTGGATTAGTTTTGGCCTAAGCCTATTGAACCTATTAGACCCCGTGAGGACTTATTTTTCAAATACTATAAAAATATTAAGGCAAAGCACATAGTAGAATTATCCCTTAGCAATATACCTCAACCCATGATTGATCCACTTATCCTTGATGAAACCATGGCATATCCTTCACCCATTTCATACAAGAGACCACAAGACAATCAAACAAATCCTGTTGTACCTCCTAAAGTCAAACAAGTTTACAAAGCTAAAGAGAAATTGGTTGAACAACCTCCTATGGTTCCTTCCATTCCTCCCTTAAGGGAAGAAAATAAATCTCTAGTTGATAAACCCACTCCTACACAAACACAACTTGAGAACCACACAAAAATAAATTGAAATGCTAGAAAGCGTAGGCACATACGTCATGCCATTGCTCATTTATTACAAGTGAAAGAAGAAAATAAAAACATAGAAAATAAAAATCCAAACTTGTCTCTAGTAAGGCATGATACCTCTCCACCCTCACCGCAACATAAACAAACTTCTATGGATATTGTCATTAGAAATCCCATTGTGATTAATCTAGATGATGACATTGAAACTGCTAAGATTGATAAGGAAGTGCATAATGAACTAAATCAAATTTTTTCCTCTTCTATGAACTTAAATGAGGATTCTACTAATAAGAGTGTTGAACTTGGTGCATGTCCTAGTTTGGCACTTGATGTTATCCCTTTGGCTAGTTGTCTTCCTTTTGCATATACTGAACAAGATGTGGATGTGGACGACCTGCTATAGGTTGAATTGCATGTGTGCCTTACTAGTATTTTATTTTATTTTCTTTTGCATGTTTCTTTGTGTAATTTCATGTGTTTAATGTGATCCCTTGTATTGTTTTGTTTGATGTATCTCTCTCTCTTCATGTACATTCCTCTATTTGTACCTACATTCTTCTATATTTCATAAACATTTATCTTTTCATTTGTCTTGTGTTTTCCTTTTAGGGATGACACAAGACTTCGAGACATTTAGGTCTCTTCTATGTTGACCCGAAGGCTTTTTCTTTGTTTTTTCTATCTATGTGTCATTCTTCCAGTTTTGTGAGTATTTGGGGAATGATGATGTTTTTGAGCTCTATAACCACATTGTAGCAAAGATGTATTGACCCCAAATCCATAGATCCTTTATGTATTTTTGGGGGAAACCCCTTCTCCTTACATGATGTAGTTTCATTCAGGAACATATGACTTGGCATAGGGCTTTCAAAATAGATCTCATGTCTTCCTTATGGTTAGCATTGAATATTTTCTACTTTAAATTTGATTGCTCACAACAATGGTGTTAGCAATCTCTTTAAAGTGGGGGCATACATTGACACTCATGTCTCTTTGCACAATTTTCTTTCTTCTTGTGATGAGTCCTTTTCTTGGTGGTGTCATTGGGTTTGATGTCCTTCGAGACTGTGATATTTCTTAGCGTATGACTTTCCTATTAGTGGTGATACTACCTATTGCATTCCCTAAGTTGTGATTCCCTTATTCTAGACTTTTCCCCTCTTGGATACATTAGGCACGATGATCCCTAAGGAGAAGAGCTTACACGAACTAAGCAATATCCCTTTGAACAAACCTACATAGAATTATAATGTTCATAAACTTGTTTAGCATAATACAACTTATTAACCTTGTGAAGCTTGAACCCCTCCCTTCAAGGCCACCAAGCATAACACACATTGATTTATAGTAGTCTTTTTGTTGTTCATATTGTGCTTAGCATAATGCAACTTGTTAGACCTTATGAAGCTCAAAGCCAAAATGTGTGTGTGGCACCCTATCTAAGTTGTCAGAGGGATAGTTTTGGTATGGTAAGTACAGTGAGATCCTAGACAGAGGCATGAATTTCTCACTAAGCCACTTTCTTGAGGGCTCTCCTAGTGGATGACTTAAGGTTCTATTATCCCATGTGATTGTATGTGTTGTTTTCATAGTGGACATCGAGTTCTTCTTGTGAACATATTGGACAAACAAAGCAGACTTGATCCACCTCCCTTTCTCCTAGACTTTGATAGTGTATGATTGAGTATATTTGTCATTGCTGCTTACATGTGTCTTGAATGTCTACTTTAGTGTGATTTTGACATGGGGTCATACTCTCACTAAAGTGGGGGCTAAATGTAGTGTAGGAAAAATTATCCCTTTTTCACACTTAATTTGGGAAATATTAAAATAAAATGAGCTAAATTATGCCTTAATTTAGTGTTGTAATATCTATTTTACATATTCACATTAAGTTTAGGGCTCTATTAATTAAAATGGACTTAATTGTGCATTATTTTTGGTGTTGTAAGGTATATCTTTACACTTTCACACTCATCTAGGGCTTTATTAATTAATTAGGTTAATTTACATTAATTGGCCCCTTTAATTCAAATCCAAGACTAATTAATTGCAATTTATGAAGAGGAAAACCCAACATTCATTAATGTCATAACATAGCATTTATCATTGGAGAATGTGTGTCTTGGGTAAGTGACCTAGGACCCATTCGCCCAAGGGCGAATGGGTCTTCACTTAGGCCTAGGTTCTAACTTTTTATTGTGTTTTTGACGGTATTTCAATGATTTCAAATGTGTATTCACATGTTGGCTTGTGTTATTTGAATTTTTGGGAATTAATGTTACATATACATATAAATATAAGGTTATTTCACTATGTTTCACCTAGAAAAATTTCAAGCACCCTGGAAAGTTTATGAGAATATTTTCATGAGAACCTAGAGCACTCAAGTGAGCATTATCAAGAGAATTTTCAAGGCATTGAAGAGCAGAATTATTGAAGAATTATTGCAGCAATCAAGATCCATTATAATGTCAAAGTCATGCATGTTATTTGAGCTAATATATTGATGTAGTGTTCAAGATCCATGTAAGCATTCAAAGGCATTGTTTCAAGTTTCAAGATCAAGATCCACATCCATTGAAGCCATTGCATGCTAGTTGCAGATCCATATTCCAAGGTTCAAACAAGGGTTTGGTGAGTTGTTACATAAGCTTTGTTCATTCATCATTCCTTCATGATATTTTATTTCATTACAAGGTTTAATTACCAAAATTGGGTTTGACCAAGGAAAAGCCCCATTAACCAAAAACAAAAAAAAATCCCTCTTGATTCATGTTTACAGATTTTAGGTGCAAGATCTCTTGAAGAGAAAAATTGCAAAATTGTCAAAGTTGTCATCATTCTTACAATTTCACGAAAACTCACCTACAGGATTTATTTCCAGCCATTTGACTATGAAAATTGAGGATCTGGGAGTGCAAATACAATAGAAGAGAACCTACAAACCATTTTTGTAGAGCCCTAGCTAGGAGCCATTCACCATAGAGCGAATGAGTCCTTAGTAAGTTTTGAAAAAGAACTTTTGGTGACTGGTACACATAATTTTCCTATTCTCAGACCTGTATGTTGTTTCCTGGTTCCATTAGAATTGAGCTTAATCTATTAGATGCACTTTATAGCTTGCAAATTTTGGAGGTCTTTTTTCTACTTTTGCTCTTTCTCCCCAAAGTGTTGTTTAGTCAGGACCCCCATCCTTGCATAAAAGGGAAATCAGTAGATTCACACCTTGATTTGACTCACCTTTGTGGTTGACAGTCATTTCATTGTTTGGATCTAATTTCCTAAATGAAATAAGGGAAGATAGGTCTGTCTACTATCATTTTGGTGAACCCCCCTTTTGTTATCAACCCAACCTATTTTTCATCATTTCATTGTGGTGAACCTTAGTTTGATCATTGTAATTTTCTGATTTTGGGGTCCAATTTCACCCTAGATTTAGATTTAGCATTCATTTGCATTTCATTTCTCAATTAGGGTTGTTTAGCTTGCATTGGTTTACATTTCATTTAAGGGTTTTATGATTGCATCTTTACATTATTTAAATCTGAAAATTATAAAAAAAAATTGTCATTTTTCATATCATTTACATAGCATTACATCATATTCATTTTTATTTGAAAATTGAAACAAAATTGCACATCAAATTAGGTCTCATATTTTATCATTTTATCATATTTTTCACTTGCATTAAACATTAAATTCACAGAAAAATCAAACTATAATTTGTTGTTTCTGATCAAAATCTAGAAACCACTAGAATCATCTCATAAATCTGCAAAAATAATTTTTAAAAACCTAACCTAGGACCCATTTTCCCTAGGGAGAATGAGTCCCTGATCAAGGTCATTTCTTGATTTTTTCGGCATAAAAACATATGTTTCTACATTTCATTTTGTTGTTTTCAATTTTTTTTTGTAGTTTAGATATTTTCTATTAAGTGAAATTCATCATATTTAGCTTAATTTGATAAAGTTAATGCATTGTGTGATTTCAAAATTGCATTTACAAGACATCATTTTCAAGTTTTTTGCATTGTGTAATAAAAAAAATACCTTGTTTAGAATCTGAAAATTGCATTTATATATTTGCATTGCACTTTACATTCTTGGTTACTTCATCACATTTCACCTTCTTTCCATTTTGGGTTTGTGCCGAGTTTTTGAATCTTGTATGAGCTTTACAACTTGGTGTCCTATTAGCAATATTGTTGTGAGATGTAGTTCAAGACTCATTTCATCGCACAATACACCATTCACTATGGATCTTGGGTTCTCTAACTCTTTTACTAATAGTGTTGATAATCAACCCTCTATGGATCATAGCCTTCATACCTCATTTCCAATGACTCCCCTACCTATTTCTCATATCTTGAAAGAAAACATAAGAAGGATAGATGAAGAAATACAATAATTTTAAAATCTTATGAGTCTTGAAGCAGTTCCTATGCTAGCTAACATAAGAAAGCTACTTAAGAATGAACAAGGAATACAAATTTTCTATAGCCTCACTTGCATCCTTAACAAGAACTTTTAAAATAAAGAGAGTGATAATATACATACCCCAATGAACTTTATTAACACTAAACCTCGTAAGGACTTAACTAAGATGTTGCTTGATATTGCTTTCTCACAACAAGACATACTTAAACATGCACCCAAAGGTCCTATTTACATAGCTATACGAATCAATGACAAGGCTACTAATTGGATATTAATTGATCTCATCTATGTAGAGAACGTGATCACTAAAGAATTCCTATTTGTGTATGATCTCTATCAAGATACACATGAAAAACTAAAAGCACGGATCAAAATGCATAATGGTTTTGCTTGCTCTATGATTGGCTCGATAAAACTCCCTCTAAAGGTTGGACTAAAAATATTAAATGTCTTATTCACCATCATCCCATCATCAGACCAATTTCATGTGAAGTTAGGCTATCCATGGATTCGATCCATGAATTTGATCCCGTCGATTGTGCATAAATGTTTAAAGTTTCCATTTGGAAATGAGATCTATACAATGCATCATAGTGGCTTTAATCCTATGTCTTCTCGTGGGAACTTTTCATTAGATTACTTTTGGCCTAAGCCTATTGAACCTATTAGACCCTGTGAGGACTTATTTTTCAAATCTTATCAAAATTTTAAGGCAAAGCGCATAGTATAATTATCCCTTAGAAATATGCCTCAACCCATGATTGAGCCACCTATCCTTGAAGAAACCATGACAGATCCTTCACCCATTTCATACAAGAGACCACAAGACAATTGAACAAATCATGTTGTGCCTCCTAAATTCAAACAAGTTTACAAAGATAAAGAGGAAGTGGTTGAACAACCTCCTATGGTTCCTTTCGTTCCTCCCTTAAGGGAAGAAAAAAAACTATGGTTGATAAACCCGCTCCTACACAAACACAACTTGAGAACCACGTGAAAATAAATCAAAATACTAGAGAGCATAGGAATCTACATCATGCTATTTCTCATTCATTACAAGTGAAAGAAGAAAAGAACAAAATAGAAAATCTAAATCTAAACTTGTCTCCAATAAGGCATGATACCTCTCCACCCTTGCCAAAATATAAACAAATTTCTATGTATATTGTCATTAGACCTCCCATTGTGATTAATCTGGATGATGACATTGAAATTGCTAAGATTGATGAGGAAGTTCACAATGAAATAAATCAAATGCTTTCCTATTCTATGAACTTAAATGAGGATTCTACTAATAAGATTGTTTAACTTGGTGTGTTTCCTAGTTCAACACTTGATGTTGTCCCTTTGTCTAGTTGTCTTCCTTCCGCATATACTGAACAAGATTGGGATGTAGATGACCTACTATAGGTTGACTCCCATGTGCCTTACTAGTATTTTAATTTATTTTCTTTTGCATGTTTCTTTGTGTAATTGAATGTGCCTAATGTGATCCCTTGTATTGTTTTGTTTGATGTATCTCTTTCTTTGAATGTGCATTCCTCTATTTGTACCTCCATTCTTCTATATGTCACAAACATTTATCTTTTCATTTGTCTTGTGTTTTTATTTTGGGGATGACACAAGGCGTCGATATATTTAGGTCTCTTCCATGTTGACCTAAAGGATTTTTCTTTGTTTTCACTATCTATGTGTCATTCTTCCTGTTCTACAAGTATTTGGGTAATGATGATGTTTCCAAGCTCTATAGCCACATCATATTATTTACAAAATTGAATTAATCTCCAAATCAAGTATTTACATTCAAACTAAATCTCTATACCCCTTCATAATTTCCACTAGGTATGAAATGTTTATATAATTAATGCCAAAATATATGATAGTTATCTTAACATCCCATTTTGATGTGTAATATTTGGCTATGAAGATAGCCACCCAAGATCTAGAGGCCTATAAAAATCACTCAAGATAATTAGAAGATAAATTATATTCCTATCAAAGAATACAAATATAATGGATATACAATGTGAGAGAGACCCTTGGTTAAATAGCTAAGGTGAGACATACAATTAGACAAGATCATGAAAAGTGTCTTAAACCTATGATATGAGACAACTCATATTTTATAACCTAGGACACAAGAATTAAATGATAAAAGATAAGATAAGATATAATTCCAAATAAGACTATTGAATGAATCTTAGGACCTAAGTAAATTTAGCATGTGAATTGGAACCTACTAGGTGAATTAGTTAGGTAAAATACCTTACTCGCACCAACACCACCCTTAAGTGAAACTTAAGGAGAAGTATAAAAATGAAGAAAATATGATGATGGGTTATGGCTACTAGGCCATGTCAAGTACTCATGTAAAAATGCAATCTCTCACAAATGGAGAAAAGGAGAAAACCCAATGGGACAAAAATCCTCTCCAAAAGGGAGAAAATAAGAAAAAATATCTCTAGAAGATGTGAAAAACAAAACCCCATGTGAGGAAAAATTCCCCCATAAGAGAGAAGGGAGAAGGTTAGATGACCCTCCCTAAATATACAATCTCCTGCACTAATGGTGGATTCTCGACATGGAATTTTGAATATGGTCCAAGATCGTCAAACAAAATTCCCCACTTAGAAAGAAATATAGCCTATTCAATGGATGGAGGATACCTTATAATTTCTAAAAGGAATATGAGGAAAGAAGGATGTAAGCCTTTGGAATATGCTCAAATGTCACAATGTTAGGAGTCCTAATCTTAACTGAAGAAGCTGACAATGTGGGACAATGTAAAAACAAATATAGAGAATGCACCAAGGATGATGACAATTCTTCCTAACATTGCTCCAATAAATGTCAAACTATAATAAACACTGATATAAATAATTAGGTATCAATGCAAAAGATTTCAACATGAATGGTGTCTAAGTTGAAATTATCAACTCATGAGTAAATGTATCTTCTGTCACCGTAGAAGCATATAACCATGGAAAAAGAAGAAGAGGATATAACTGTACCCCCAAAACATCTAAAGAATGTGATGCACCTTCTTGTGAGATGTCATCAAAGAGGAGATGAATGTCCTTAATGCTATCATCAACATCTTGTATGTGGTATTCAATAAATAAATAATGTATGTCCACTCATGGGTAATCCCGAAGATCAATAAGAGATGAAGAATCCCATGATGTAGTGTCCACACAACAAGTTTGACCATGAAAAATTATAGAATCTACATGTGTTGAAAGTGAATAGCCCTCAACCTCTTGATGTTGAATCAAAGAAGTAGGAGTAGAAGCCTCTATAGAAGTCACATAAGTTGAAGAATCAATTGTTATCTTTAGAGGAGGTGGTGAATATTTGATGGCCCCCTTTTTTCAATGCTTTGCTAATAATTTAGAACTTCTAAGGTGTCTTCATCATATAAAATATTATCACAATCATTCAATGGAATTGACATATGAAAAAGAGGCTCATTTGGGAATGAAGTATCATCTAGATCTCCATACATCTCTCATATTTTAATCCAACAAGGAATACGAGAATAAAAATTTGATAGGATCATTTGTGTGTAGATGTCAACATTAACACACATAGTTCCAATAATATGCCATGTCTTGAGATACCACTCTATGTTCTCCCAATATTTTGGTGGTTGAGGAACAACTTCATCCTAGGATTAGGGAAAGAGATTAAGCCATTTGAAATGCTTCATTATTCCATCACAACAATCCTTATAGTTCCCTCTATTTAAATCAATAGTTTATGGATGCTTTTATATACTCATGATATTCTCCTCAAAGTAGACTATTCTAGCAAATTGAAATGCATAACTATGAACACCCCAAAAATTATCACTCAAACATAGAACCCCCCAAGAAAAATGGTTTGGTACTTTATACTCAGTGCAGTTACAAATGCCACTTGCAATAAAAAAATGTGTAATTTTGATCTCAATGCTTATAATTGACAAAATAATATTAGATAAAATTGTGATCAATGCATTACATTTCTCGAAATAAGGCTATATATTGAAAGTACAATTTTTTACCATAATGACTATAAACTAATAGCACCCATGTCGAGTACACAAAAAAATGCACTTTTTTTAAAAATTGCTTCTAAAAAAAAGGAGTCTATATGGGCCTTAATGGAGCCATAGAAGTTCTCAAAATGAGAATGGTTCGACAACCCATAAAAAAATACATTTAAAAAAAAAGTATCAAAATAAAAAACCATATACACCAACATCTAGATCACAAAAAATTATCCCAAATAAATAAAAAAATTATTTGAAAAGGGAGGTTGTGAGCCTAAGATATGAGTCTTAACATTTGATCTACAAATTTGAAAATACCAATGAAGAGGGGGTAATATTTCAAAAATCACTTTCCATCAAATTTAGTGGAACTTCCAAAAAAATTAGTGATCCACCAAAGATAGAAGTCTATCTACTAAATTTGGATATCTACCAGATCTGAAACCTATACAAAATTTAGAGACCTTTGCTAAATCTAGGGGTTTTTCCAAATTCGCTACCAACTTTGGTGGATTTGCTAGGAGCTTTTTTTTTAAAACTATTTTTCTGATCTTTTAATATTTATATTTTTAATATATTGAAAGGGGAAGGGGGCCACTTGTCCTCTCCCCACACCCCACTAAAAAGGGTCAAGCCCAATATAGGGCTCAGAGCCCTATGGGGATCCTCAAACCCTATATGGATTGTAGCCTCTTTAATAAGGGGGGTGTCACCCTTGTACGAAGCCTAAAAAGCCTTGTATAGGGTACTATCAAGTACCCTATTTTAAAAACAAAAATTAGAAGAAAAAACTACAAATAGTTTTGTAATTTTTTTATTTGTAGAAAAAAAAATTAAAATTTTTTACCATGTATGGGTTGGGGCATACAATCTGACCAACAAAAATATTTTTCCTCTAAGGGAAACTTTCTCCAAAATCAACAATTTGACATTTGATCTATAGTTTCTTGGGTCGTTCAAGCATTGATGGTAGGGGGTAAGTGCAAAAAGATGGGGGGGCCAAAAAGGGGTCTTAAGTGGCCACTTTTTTTTTCTGAAATCAAGAAATATTGACCTTGGATGAGAAATTGAGGATAGTTACAATCAAAATTTTAAGATGCAAGAAAAACAATGTACCAAGTGCTCTGAGTCTTCTTTCTAAACTACTATTTTTTTTTTGAAAATGTTATAGATTAAGGCCCGTTGAAAAGAGGGAGCCACAAAAATTGGTGGTGATTTTGTCAAAAAAACATAACATAGCGTCCTTTGTGGCTCCCTCAAAAGGTTAACTTCTTTTGGCATTTTTAAAATTGCTTCAATGAGAAATTAGCTAATAACATGTAGTCTATGCCCAATTTTTTTGATAATTTTTTAATGAATATTTAAATTTTTACTAATTTTCAAAGTGGGCACATCCTCAAAAACAAAATTATGGTTGTGCTATGCCTATAAATTTTGAAAACTAATTGAATTTTTTTTAATATGTGTAGAATGGAATCTAGTTTCTAAAAATGTAATTTATTTGAAATTTCAATGAATGGTTAATTTATAAAGAAAAATATCAAACATTGGTTTTTTGCCAAAAAAATGGACATGCAAACAAAAGAAATTAAAGATGAAAGGCTTAACATTGTAAAAATGTGAAAAAAATTACATTGTTAAATAGCTAAGAGAGAGCCTAACATTACCCAGGTGTTCGATTTGTTTGGCCTTGAAACACGTGCAAACCTGATGGTTAGCAAGAATGCGATTATGTGAAATATTATAGAATATGCAAAATCACATCTTTGGACGTTGGGAAGGCACTCCAAGCCTTTGGGTTGGTAATCCAAAGCAAATACCAAGCCTAAGGCTTGGCGATTCCCAAAGAAACATATAATTTTTGCGCATTATAATGCACTCGCGTTATGTTTTGTTTTTCATTTTTTGGTTTTTGCAATAGTTTGGTGTGTGTTTGTCATGCTTGACATAACGTGAGTGTGTTATAACATGTTCACATTATGTCTTTCTTGGAATGCTTTATGTTCAAGTATGTTTGATGTATGTATGTTTTTATATATATTTGTATTTATGTATGTATTCCTATATGTATTTATGCTCGTATGTATGTATGTATGTATATATGTATTCATGTATGTAAGTATGCTTGTATGTATGTATGTATGTATATGCTTGTATATATGTATGCTTGCATGTATATGTATGTATGTATGTATGCATGTATGTATTTATGTATGTATGCATGGTTGTATGTATGCATACATGCTTGTATGTATGTATGTATGTATGCATATGTATGTATGTATGCATGTATGTATGCTTGTATGTATGTATGTATGTATTGTTGTATATATGCATGTATGTATGCTTGTATGTATGTATTGTTGTATATATGTATGCATGCATGTATGTATGTATGCGTGTATGTATGTACGTTTGTATGTATGCATTCTTGTATGTATGTATATATGTATGCATACTTGTATGTATGTATGTATGTATGTATGTGTGTATGCTTGTATGTATGCTTATATGTATGTATATATGCTTGTATGTATGTATGTATGCTTGTACATATGTATGTAAGGGTTTTGGGTTTAGGGTATATAAGGACCTGAGGGTATAGGTTATAGGGTTGAGGGTTGAGGGTTGAGGGTAGAGGGTAGAGGGTAGAGGGTAGAGGGTAGAGGGTTATAGTTGAGGGATAATATTTAACTTGTTGAGTGTACAAGATTAAGTGTGTAAGGTATAGGGATTAGGGTTTAGGATATTCAGTTTAGGGTTTATGATATAGATTGAGGATATAAGGAATAGGGTGACTTGGGTTGACAGTGTATTAGGAAAACTTTAGTGGTGAATCTTTTCCAATTGGAGAATTCTAGAAATCGGCCAAGTCGAAATTGGTGAGTTAATCGCACCCAACAGGGTGTCCAAATTGCCCAAATTTTATGAATTATCGGTCCAAAGCATGTCCATTCACCAATGATTTTTTTATGGCATATTTAAGCAACAAATTCTCCATAACAAACTATGCGTTTCAAATGGACTGATTAATATTTTCGCCTGGAATCTCGAAATAATGTAATAAAACACCTACATATTCGCCATACTATTAAAACAACATTGTATAAGGACCCATTTTTCCAATTAAAATTTACAAATAGTTGCTTGTGAAGACCCATTTCACCAGTTAAAATTTATAAATAATTTCTTATGCGGACCTATTTTGCCAATAAAATTAAAAAATAATTACATTTGAGGACACATTTAACCTTGAAAATTACGATGTATTGTTGTATAAGCATGCGAGATTCACCAAAATTTTAATATACCATTTAAAAATCCTGTGGAATTCGCCAAATATGGATTGATGTAAATAGAATTGAAACTGTCATTTATTCTTACACATTTTGTTTAGTTTTGAGTTTCTCAATTTGAAAGTCAGCGAAAGCCGAAAACGTAGACTTAAAGGTGAGTGATCATTTCTTCATAGTGTTATTAGTTATAAGATTTCTTTATCTATTTTTCATTCTTGCTTCAATATTAAAGATGATATTGAGTAGGGAATGGGATCTATATTATTTGTCCTTCTTAAACAAGAAGACATTTTTTTCTAGCTTTTATTCGAAGTGAGAGATCAATATGTCAAGCAGCAAGGGTAGGACTCCTAATGGTGGTGAAGAGACTGGGAGGCCATCAAAACACCCAAAACATAGAGGTACCATACAGTCTTACTTTGGAATTGGCAATGCTTCTGATCCATCAGATCAAGATGGAGCTACATCATCAACTCTTCCACTAAATATTAATGAAGATGGCATTCACAATACCTCATCACCATCAAAAGGTCAAGGTGAGATTGTCATTGAGTTAAATCAAAATGTATCAAATGAGGATGGAAATACTACATAAGATGTTCCAAGGGATACCTTGGTTATCCAGAAAGAGATAATTGACTTGGATCAGGATGATGTTGGTAGCAAGAAAAGAAAAGGAAAATAAAAAATGGGGCGCGAGTGGGAAATGACAAGGAATTTTAAACTTGGTTGGTTGTCAAAGTACCCATTCATTGTACCAGTGGGGAAAGAAAATGATGTTGAAAGTGCAACAAAATGCATGTGTATGATTTATAGTTGGAAATGTAGAAGAGACAAGAAGTTGCAGCTAAAGCTTGACACTATAGAAAAGCATATCGGTAAAGTTTATAAGAAAACAAATCATAGACAGAAAGGAACAATTAGTCGTACGATGGAAATCAAAGGAAGAATGTCTTCATGTTAAGATATGCTATGGAATATTAAGAGCTTAAGAAAATAATGTTGAAGCTTGTTGCATGTCAAGGTACACTTGAGGCTCAATTTGGAAAAGAAATGGAAGGAGAAAATCTATCAAAAACTGTTCAAATGAGTGTTTTTTTTCATATTTTTTCCAAAGGGTGACCTATGACAGACTACCCAGAATATTCTAGTTTATTATCTTTTTTGGGTGTTCCTCACTTTCCCTTCTCACTTTGGTCAATAAACACTAGATGGGAATGGCCAAACTATCTTGCTACGGTGGAAAAGGAAGATTTAAAGGAGAAAGTAAAAGAGTCAAACTTCATTGCATTATCTTTAGATGAAGTTACTGTGATAGATAATACTTCTTGGGTTTGTATGAATTTGTATACTGTAGAACAACATGTTTTCCAAGCTCATCTTCTCTGTGTTCATAAAATGAAGGACAATTCAACATCACAAAATCTATTTGAACTAGTCAAGAAATCTTTGAATGAAATTGCAAGTATGGATGAGTTAACAATTGCCAAAAAGTTGGTGTGTGTAGGAGTTGATGGAGCTATAGTGATGCAAGGTCAAAGGAGTAGTGTTTGCACAAACTTACAAACTACTTGTGCACCATACATGCTTGGCATTCACTACATGGCCCACAAAATGAATTTAGCATTCAAAATTGTAAGAAAGTTTCCTACAGTATCAAACGTTGAAAATCTAGTCTACGAGATCTATGCATACTTTTTCCGAAGTCCTGAATGTTTCACATAATTTCAAAATTTTGATGAGGGAATAACACCAAGAAACAAGCTTCTCAAGGATTTTGATACCATATGGATCTCCCTGCATGGACTAGCACAAAGAGTTCTTTTAGAATATCAATCCTTGATTGGAGTAATGTATGAGCATTGCAGCACAGTAGACAAAGCTCCTGACCTCTTACATAGGTTAAACGATATAGAGACACTCTTGACTTTATCTAGTCTTCTCCCCATGCTAGATGTAATGAAGAATCTTGTGAAGAAATCCCAAGATGGAACTATGTATATTTATGAATATGCCAATCTATGTAGACTTACATGCTTGGCCCTCGATCATCTATATCTAGATCTAACACAAGAAAGCCCAAATTATTTCATGTGGTAGTACTGATTGGAATAATCCTAATAATTATTTACAATTTAATGCAAGTAGGAACTTATGTATTTGTGTACATGGATATGAGATACCATTGTAAGACAACCAGGTGCTCTAGTAGAGAAGTTGTTGTTAACGAGGAAGATTTTAATGGCATTGTTAAATCTGTTAGTGATAATTTGAAGGAAATTGCAAAAAATCTTTCCTTATAGATTCATGAAAGATTCCCTCGATATGAAATACTTGAAGCCATGGGTATTGTGTATCCTCGATTTTGGGTAAACCGAGGTAACCCAAAATATTTTTTATGATAAAGTAAAAATCTCGATCGAACAATTTTTGAAAAGTGTAACATGCAATGAGCAGATAATAGAAGGAATTTAAAATGAAGCTAAGCTTAGACAACAATGTAAGAATTTTTCAATAGCTATGAGGGACCAATATGATTCCATGGGCATGGAGAAGGCCTTTGAACTAGAATCAATAACAAAGGTTTGGAAAAACTTAGGTCAGAGTGAAATATTGCATGGTAAGATATCAAAATATTTCAAACTTGTTGATTTATGTCAAACAATGATATTGGGGTCGGTGGAGGATGAGATATTTTTTAGTACATTGGCATTTTTGAAATCAAAGTTAAAAACAAACTAGACAAGAATTTGGAAAATTGCTTTCAGAGGATGAAAGGAATTGTGTATAATGTCAAAAAATTTCCTTTTGAAAGGGAACTCACAATCTATAGGTCCACATGTGAAAGAAGAGGGACTGGGTTGTGCAACACTCCAATTCCAAATGTTGGTATTGGTACAGCACTGGCAGTGGAAATGGGACAAATGGCATTGACACAATGAATGTTGAATTTGAGATGCAGGCCGAAGTAAATGAAGAGCAAACTCAGAATCAAGATGACTCTTTTACTTTATCTCAAGATGAATGTCAGTTTCAAGACCTTGACTCCATTTGAGAAATGGAAGTGAATTAGAAGCTTTTAGGTATTTATAGTACATTTAATGAATTAGTTTCCATTGTTCCAAACAGTAGTTGATGATATTTTATATTGTATTCCATGAAATTGTGAATCATTACAATTCATGATATTTTATTTTATATTGCACTTCATGAATCATATTGCAAACTATAGTTGATGATATTTTATATTGTATTCCATGAAATTGTGATATTTTATATTTTATATTGTATTTCATGTATTGAATTTGATATGTGATTCTGCATCATTTTTAAAGAACAACACTTATCACACTACTTATAAATTCCTATTGCATTTCCATTCACACAATCTTTGATAAAAAACTGAAAGGAATATTAATCCATTCCTTGAATAGAAGCTAATAGTTCAACATCCATAACTTATAAATAACCGTTGATTATTTTGAGTTAGATGATAGCGAATACTATACTATAGAGCAAGATAGATCGATATTATATTCAAAATTAAAGATATTATAGTGTCTTTTCTTTTTACCTACATTCTAATAATCTAATCAAAGTTGATCGGGTTTTACCCATTCCCAGTCTCTTAAGTCATATCTTATGCCTTTGCATCCATTTACTTACTAGCCCCTTGAGCCTAGTGTTCCCGATTCCTACCCATAGAATCCTTATAAATCTTTCCTTGTCTTATACAGGTCATAAAATTCTTTAATTCTTGTTCTTTCCCTAAGTTTGGGTTTTAATATTCACTCAATATCATTCATGTTATAAACCTAGGTAGGAGACCCATTTTAAGTCATGTAATAAGTGTGTGTGCTTATTAAAATCCTTTGTTATGCTTGGTGGGTCCCATTGACTGCTTTCTAATGGTTCCCTTCCATCCCGCAGGATTAAATTAATCAAAATAAGGAGCCAGCGGGATAGCAGGTAGGCAACACTTAGACACCCTTTTGGTGGGTCCTACCACTGCTCAAAGGCACCAATGACTAAAGTTTTTCAAATCAATGGTTAATATTTGTTGACGGTTGGATGTAAGGATTTTGATCCTAGTTGTTCCCCTTGGTCTAGGTTCGTCGGTCACCCAACATTACCATTGCTTTAATCTTCCTAAGTTAGATGGAAATATTTCCTAATTCAAGAATGACTTAAGTCTTAAGTCATTAACCTTAAGGGTCTTTGTCTTGTTGGCCTAGTCGAGTCCCCTTCTTTAAAACTAACTTTTATGCATGTGTAGATTTGCCAATCTTTAGATCAAAGGATTCGATCCTGGCCATTCCCCGCCATCCCCGTGGGAATAAAATAATACTTTCTGAAATGCTACGAGGTCAGCAAGATGAAGACACGTGTTCCACTGTAGGTGTGGGGCCCAATCTCTACTCACATACCTGACACCTTAAGGTTTTAAATTGATGATCCACATGCAATGTTGAGATTTAATCTCAACTGTTCCCACTCACCCTTGTGGGAATAAAATAATGTTTTATGAAAAGCAGTGGAGTTAGCGGGCAAACAACACATGGATTTCTTCTACTGCTTGGAAAAGAAGGTGGAGCCCATAGAATGAATGAGTCAGCATTCCAACCGGAAGAATTTCATTGGCTGAAGGATAGGTGAATGATGGTGATGGAAATTAAAACCTTCTTGACTCAATCTGAGTTGTCTAAAGTGCCATCTCACAAGGAGATCGATGGATGATATTTAAAATTGAAGATGTGAACATGATAGCCATTCTGCTTCGCGCAAGTGAGTAGTAATGGTGGAAAAGACATCCAAAGCTACCCAATCTTGATGTAAATGCACATAAAATATCATTTTTTTTTTAATAATTGAAGATTGTAAATGAGTTTGAAGCATCCAGGAGATTGAGAAGAGCATTCTAGATTTCAATTCGATCAAAATTAGGGTTTCCTACAAGTGAAAAAGTTGTAAGTAAAATAAATACCATTGTCTGTGCTTTATCCAAACTATCTTGAATTAGGGTAAATATTCACTGTCTTTCAGTTGAATTGGTCTGTGTGATTTTTAGTTGCTTTATAGTGGTTTTAAATTGTGTATAAGTTGAGAATTTTTGTCAAACCCATTGAAATTATAGCTTCAAGCCATGTCCTTGGTTTTGAATAGAAAAGCTATGTTTTGAACCTCTCTATGTCAAAACCCTAGATTAGTTTGAACCCACTTTGTACCAATGGTGCCCAAAGCACAAGTTCTCGATTCTAAAACTACGTCCAGGACTATCTCTGAAGACATTATTAATCAATTAAAACCCTCGACTAACAAGAAGGTTGAGGGAACAACCCTATTCTATGGCCCTAGAATTATAGATGGATTACTCAACAAGCAACATTTTATCAAGGATGTCAAGTTTCCCTATACTGGATGACAATTGTTCAAAAACTGGTTTGGGAATAGAAATTGTGGAGTCCCTATTTGTAATCCCTAGAGGTTATATATTGGGAAGCTGGTCGTCCCAAATGTATACATGGATGTAGACCTATTGAAAGACATAGCTGCAAGGTATGACCCTATTTCTAGAGTGGTTAGGACATACGATGGTGCTGAAATGGTTAGGATAACCAAGGAAGAGATTGTAGAAGTTTTCAAGTTGCATGATTGGATTCAAGACATGATTCCCATTGATCTTGACATTTTTAGAAAAGAATATGAGAATACTAAGGTTCTATTCAAGAAAACAATGTTACCTATACACATTGCAAGTACTAGGGTTGGGAAGTCTAGAAAATATATAAAGATTGGTAAAGATGAAAAGGAACCCTTTCCCATGAAGTACTTTTGCAATTACTTCAAGAAGATAGTGTACTCTTTGTGCCAAACCATTTGTTATGATCCACCAACCACCATGCCAAGGGGTTACATGAATATGGCAGCACATTTGCAACATGCAACTTACAATGTAGTTTATGACAATGCCACATACCTGGCAGAAAACATTCACAAAGGTTTGATTGTATTAAAGGTATGGAAGAATTGGGTCAAATTTTGGTGGTGTTCCCTTTTGATGCACATCTTTTTATACAAGGGAGAAAAATAATTTTGGTGAATATATGACATTAGAGAAAGTAGAGGGTGATCTTAAATTTCTAGTCTAGTGTTGGACTCAAATTCTTGATAAGGATGATTTGAAATTTGACTATGTGGTGTTCCACAATTTTTTTGCTTCAAAACTGAGAAGGTTCCTTATTCGTGATCCACCAAGGATCCCTAAAGAGATACATGATTTTTTGAGGCCCTTGGAGAGGAGGACTGATTTAAGATAGCTCATAATTGGGGGGACATCATTCCATACCCCACCACAACCATTTTAAGGGTATATGGCACAAATTTGAATCCATATGCATTGCTAAGAGATGTGCCATTGAGGATTAGATTCATTGAGATTATGAGACAATTGGAAGGAGCACAAATGGTGCATTTACCAAAGAAATTAAAGAAAGACTCATTCTTCCCTGAATGGACAGTATTTGCAAACTTTGTAATGGTCAAGGGAGGATGGAAGAAATTAGGATAGATTGTTGCACCATACAAATTGAAAATAGTGCACCCAAGGAACCATGACCCTGAGGGCTTCATTGATGCCTTGAAGGCAAAGAATAGGAGTGGCTCCTTTGTTCACAAATTTTATTATTCTGAAGATGTCATCAGGATTATATTTGATTTACAACTCAATATGAAAGGAAGGCATGTATCTTTCCTTCAATAAGATGGTGGAAAAGTTTCAAAGGTCAGACCCCAACTATGATCCTCTTCCCAACATTAAGGGAGAGTTAACAGAGTCATGTATTTTCTTGACAATTTTGAGAGTTGGTGTTTTGAGGGAAGAACGCATAATCGAAGATAAGGGGAAAGCAATGGCAGTAGAAGAAGAACTAGAAAGAGAAGAGGAGGAAAGACCCTCCTACCAACCACCCCATAAAGTTAGAGTTTACTCCAAGAAGAAGGAGGTAATAAAGAAGCAACAAACAATGACAACCCCTACTGCATCAGAGGGGTCAAGGGAAACTTCTCTTATGAGGTTAGTTCCATCACCTTCCCGATAGGATCCACCTATTGTAATTGATATTTATTCACCTTCAAGAGATCCTTCTCCATCAGAGCAGCCACTAGCCAAAAGGCAAAGGATTGAGGTGAGAGGGGTAGTTGATTACCCTGAAACAAATGAAGATGACATCTAGGCTACACCTGAAGAGATGCAACAAGGAATTCCTTCTCCCCCAAGGGAGGTTGCATCAAGCTCAGGAGAAAATAGCCTTAGACTGGGAAAGGTTGATATAAGTGGTTTGAAGAATGCAAATGACTTGAGGCAAGAAGCATGCAAGGCATTTATGGAAGATGAATCTTTTATTGAGACTAAAGCATTCAAAGATTTTGTGTGGAGAGCTAAGGCTCAAGAATATGTAAGGAATGTGGAAAAATAGAGGATCCTACATCCAAAACTTCCTGAGGGGATTATTCAAGAAAATGTAAGGAAGTTGATGAGGAGAGAATTCCAAGGTATCAAAGCTAAAGAAGGCAAAGCACTTGTGCAGAAAAGTGGTATATTATTGCTGCCTGAATGGGATATTGCTGATGTAGTTGTGTTGGATACAATAAGGAGGCATGAAAGGCCCTTGTTCCAAATAGAGGAAGAGGCCAAATTGGCACTACAAGAGTCAACATTTGGTGAGGAATGGGATGCCTTGGCCCTTTGGTCATTATCTTTGGGTTCTAGGAAGCCAAGAGTTGTAGAACCAGCTAAATTTAGTGGGAAATTGATTATAAGGAGAGTTTCTAATACTCTAGCATTGGAAGCAGCCAAAATGACAATAAAAGTTGCTAAATCCACTAAGGAAATAGTAGAGAGTATCACTACTGATAGAGACTTATGTAGGGGAAAATATAACAAACTTATTGATAAGTACAATAAGAGTTAGCAAAGGGTAGTTGAATTGGAAACAAAGATAGCATTGTTCAAGCAACATATGGAAACATTGAGGACTCAAGGCCCATCTAGCTCAAGTCATGTTGCACCCACTTCTCCAATAGCACATCCCCAATCTCCTCCTCCTCCACCAAAACATTCCTTGGAAATAATGCAATACAACTTGGGCCAAGAACCACTTGTAGTTGAGGACCCAAGCACATCAAGTGCAGCTCCATCAAATGAGCCCGCCAAGGAGCAATTATTTTTGCAAATTGAAGTGTATAAGAAATTGTTTGCACAGGTTTAGGATACCATGTATGAAAATAATTCATAGATTGTTCATACTATTTTGGAGCATTTGAATAAGAAGATTCATAATTCAACAATATTCATTCCAATTATTCTTTAATGTTGCAAGCAATAAAGTTGTCTCAAAGAGACAAGGAATTAGCTACCCCAATCCTAGACAAATGGATTCCTAGGGTTGATAACTTGAAGCTCATTGCATTTTTTTTAGCACATCAGAAGGATAAGTATCCAAAGATTGGCCCAACTTATAAATTCATTAATGAGATTAAAGAATAGAAGTTTCAAGGGCATGTTGCTCCTTTGGAGGTGAAAGTAAAAGAGTTGAAGGAAAAATTTGATGAGGCAGATCTGGTATTGTTGCCTAATATCCAACACACATATGATGAGTTAAAACCTCTACAGGCATGGAAAGATCAATTGGATACAACAATTGTTGTCAGAGCATCAGTGATATGTGAGAGTGTTGACATTGATGTATTGAAGAACACTCTTGAGAATTTGTCTTTCACCATTAGCTCCCTAGAAGATTTTGATAAAGAAGCCAATTTAGTGATGGAAAAATATGCTCCCTACAAAAATAAGATGGATGAACTTATTAGATTTAACTGGCCTTCTGACACAAAATATGAATTGTGGAAGAATACATTCATTGATGAATTGGAGTTGTAGACACAGTCATTGGGAACATACTGACATGGTCAAGTATAGTACAGGTCTGGCCTCAAAAGATGTAATGTATAAAAGATATGTTTCTTCTAATTCAAAATATAATAGGTAAGTCTTGACTATTGATGACTTGGACTAGTGTTGGATGTTGATCTAGATTTTGATCCACCTTTTCCCTCCTTTTGGATGCCTTTTGTCATTTTGCTGAAAAGAATAAAGATACTGCAACAGTTTGAGGACCACTCTCTTCAACAAACTACCTTTTGGAAGGCATGGGAATCTCCACCAACTAAAAGGAAACCTTTGTGTCAATAGAGACTATTCTTTCATTTTGTTGTAACCATTCCTCATGGAATGATCAGTATAGGTTGTCAAATGAAAATGTGGCATGTGTAGTTTTCGGCCTGAAGCTTGTTTTTCTCCCTTGTTCTTATAAAAGGGAATTCAAGGCCATTTGTGTGGGTCTCTTTTTGAATTCTAGATCTAAAAATGCAAATTAAGAACATAGAGAAAATATGTTTTGAGTTTGTATCTTAGGTTTTGAGTCGAGCAAGTAGATTTTGTAAATTGTGTGGTTTTCAAGCATGTTTGAATGAATGATGCAAATCTTTTGAGTCTATTGTATCTCCGTCTATAACATTCCATATGAGTTATTAATGAAAATTTGATCAATGATCCTTTCATTAATTTTCATTGTTGTTTTGCAGTGAAATATGTTTTAATTATGGATTTGGTTTAATGAATCAGTTAAAATACATTGATTAAATCATGGATTCTTATAAAGAATTAATTAAAATTCTCTGATGGAATCATAGGTTTGTATGGCTAAATTAACATATTATTAATATATAATTTCATATTTTAATTCTATTAAAACTTGAACATGTACTTAGTGATTCATCACTCAACTTAATGCTTAATATTAACATATTAACAATAGTATTAGTATCATATACAACAATGAACATCAACAATAATTTAATGTGTATCTAGTACTTGAAACCACTATCATACTTTTTCTTCAAATGATAAAATAAATAATACAGATAAGTGAACATCAACACATTACTGAAGTTTGAATTTGACCATTTTTATTTATTTTCACATGAAGAAATACATAGAGGCATTGGAAATGCAAAATCTTGCTCAAAGACAACTCTACATAGAGTTGAGTTGGAACTTGGAAACTCATATTATCAAAAATAAAATCATTGTATCACCTTTTCTAGCAAATTCCACTGTTCAAGTGGTGGAATTGTCATTTGTTTTAACTGATGTTGTTTGACTTGAAGATTTGTTAACATTTCATAGTTGAAATTGGAACCTGTCTTGAATTCTTCAGTCAATTTTTCATTCGAGATTATCAATGGTTTGATGGAATCCAAATAGTTCACCACATCTGGGTTTTGAGAAAACTAGTCCAAATCAATCTTCCTTGCACCCTCCATCTTCTTTCTGAAATCATTCTTTCCAATGAATTGCTCATTTGTGTCAAAAGCCTCTGGAAAACCAAGCTTTGTGAAGTTCCTTACCTTTTCATCCACCTTCTTCATCTTGTTTGCAGCCAAATGCAAATTTATTCCTTTGCTTCACGCATTCTCAACACTTTTCAATTATAGATCACAATGCCATTGAGGTAGCAAGCCGATTAATAATCCCTTTTGATTTCCAATCATTTTCACTAGCTTTGTAGACTGTTTGTTGAACTTGATTTTCAAATTTCTCTAATGCCAACACATTTTTGTTGTCCACTAAATATTTGTTGAGATTCTTATGATGTAGTTTGATAGCATCAATAAATTGAAACATGTCACACAAATGATCAATCCTCTGCATTATTTCATCCTAGATCTTTTGTTTCATATGCCTCATTGTTTCTCTACAAAATGCATATAACTTATTTTGAAAAAAGTTAATTTCATTTTTTGCTTCCATCAGCTCTACCTCCAATCTTTCATTTTTTTCTCTCTTTCTCCAATTTTTGTTCCCACTGTTCATTTCCATTTGCAATGCTTAGTCTTAATTTTTCTGAAGTGGATTTTTCCTTATCGTATTTCTTGTTGCTCTCATCTAGCCTTTCTTCAGTTCATTCACTTCTCTCTCTCATTTTGTTTATCCTCTTTGCTTGTTGATGTAGAGGTAGATTTTTTTATTCTTTTCTCTAATTCATTTCTCTTGTTATCTGTTGCTTTCCTCTTTGCTTTCTCATTTTCTAGGTCTTCTTGTAACTTTTCTATTTGAGTCTACAACCTTTTTTTCTCTCTATCTTGATTTAGCAGTGATGTGTACACCAATTAATTGTTCTTCTTCGATACATTAATTTTTTCAGTATTTTTGAGTCCAGAAAAATCTAATTGAAAATTGCTCACCTAGAATTTAGATCGATCCATCTGATTTGTTGGTTTGTTTTGAACCATGGGAACAACAATTGTGTACTCCATGATTTCTTTATTTGTGTCAAATATGGGTAATGCCATGGTTGTTGTAGGCTATGAAGTTATAGTAGATGCACTCTCCATCAGTTGCTTCTTTTCTTTTTTATACAAGTTTGATTTCTTTTTAAACTCTTCAATGTAATCAAAACCTAGGGATGTGTGAACAATGGAATGCTTGAATGGTGAAGGAATAGGAGTATTTGCAGTTGCTAATGATGTCGCAGCCACACTAACTGGTAGTGGGGGAGTTCCTAGAAATAACTCCTTTGTGGTGGATCCACTGGTAGTGTGACTTGGACCTGTCAAAATCCTTTGCCTCTTCTATATGCCTTGATCACCTGGTGTTTGTGTGGTATCTTGTATTGTTGTCCTCTTGTGTGTAATTTTTTGTTGTAGCACATGTTGACCACTACTAGTACTACTACCCATACCATCGCCACCAGTGGCAATGCCATTTGCACTAAGCTCTCCACCATGGGAATGTCCTAGTTGTGATTGTATCTGACCATGAGGATAAGGATTTGAATCTCTAACAAATTGACTTGTATGCCCTTGGTCTACTTTTTCATCTCCAATCCCAAGGCTAGATTTATCAACTAGTTTTCTATGATTTACATCTATTACTGTCCAAAGGCATTGTCTTTGGGACCCCAAAGGACCACCTTCATAACCCATTTTTTTAGCTATGGCTACTCCTGAAGTATATGCTTCTTTTGTGGCCTCACTTAAACCAAGTTTGAAATTAACATGGATTTGTTATTCCCTATCATCATTACATTCATCATCAGTTTCTTTATATTCATGTTCATTGGGATGATCTATATTCCACAATTTTCTAAACTCATGATCTCCTTCGTTATCTCCATACTCTGCAAGAGCTCTTCAATCACCTAGCTCCTTCCTCATAGACTAAAAGGTAGTAATTTTTATCATGACCATTTTTTATCTGTAACTTCCTTGTCTAGAGAATCCGTTATTTTTACTCTACTTGATGGTTTATCACTTTTTTCATAAATATTATTGTACCTCCTAATTGTCTTTCGATGAAATGCCATAAATTCTGCTAACAATTGTTCAAAAGAAATACCTTTCTTAGTAGCACTTTTCTCCATTTCTATTTTGACCTCATCCCAAGAATCCTTGTTTCCCAAGTTTTCAAGCAAGGGTTTACTTTGATGTTTAATTCTACTTGCAACATTCTTATTGGTCACAATCATTTCTTTAATGGTATCACATGGATCATACTACCAGTGACTGACAACATCAAAATTAAAAAAATTCAAAAGATCATGTGTCATCTTCAATGATTTTCTTCCGAATGTGAACCCTCCACATGAAAAAGGTAAAGAAGGAAATAAGGTCTTCTTCCCCTGATAGATAAAGTGTAGTTCATTAGTACTCTTCATTTTCCTTACATATTCCAATGAAAAAACCCTTTCTATCACATGTATTGGAAGTTTGTATGGTTCTACTCCCGATCCATAAAATCTTAGCACAGTATATTCTTCCATTAAGTACCAATCATCCAATTGTATTTATTTTCCTAGTTGAATGCAATTTCTACATGACATAGAAAATCTAGGCATTGGATTATTTGTAATTGCTTGTTGCAATGGAGCTAAAAAGTAGTCTACAAAATGACTGTAGTTCCTTTGAGAATCATGCATCCTTATCTCAGTGGTCCAATCATATACTGGATCCATTTGATTTTCCTTCAAGCATTACTATAGGGCTGAATCTAAAGCTTGTTGGTCTAAAACATTCCTCTAAATTTGAGTAGAAAAAAATAGCACAAGTAGGTTGTGAACCTAAATGTCTTGATCAGACCTCCTTTAATCATTAAAAATTGTTTATGCAAGGATTTACAATGTGCTTAGTATAGTTATATTTGACATGTGGTGCATAATGGATATTATATACTATTTCAAGGACTCTTGCACCCACTCCCAAATTGCTATCCAGTCCGAGGAAAAATACTAGCATGGAAATAGTATCTTGAACCCAGTTTTAAAATATCAAAATCATAAGGAGGCTTATGATCACCTTTCAATTTGTTTCTAACTTCTTTGGTATCCAGAACTATTTTATTTATGAAAGCATTTTTCTCCCTTTTTTCCACTGCTTCATAATCATTAGCAAGCTTTTCTAGGTCAATGTGGACATTTCCAAATTCTTCAGTTGTAAACCCCAACACTTTTCCAAGTTCTTATGCATTCTTCTTTGCTATCTTTATTAATAATTGCTCTTTTGTTATCATCATAATTTTGGACACAGACCGTGATAAATTTTGGGCAAGGGAAAACCTCATGTAACATCATGCGCCCTAATCCAGTTACCCACAGTGCACTGATACTATTAACTTGCATTTGCTTTATAGCCTTATTCTAAGATGAAAATATAAGTTCTGAGGTATTCCTACCATAGATTTTAGGAGCATAAATATCATGGTATTCATCAGTAAAACTTGGGGTTTTAAGCAATTTTGCACAATGTATTTTTTATCTAGCATTGCTCTAGTGGTATTAGTGGTAGACATGCTTATACAATGTGAAACTGTGAATTCCCTATTAGTCCTCCTTGATTTTTCTCAATTGTTAAGTCTCTCAACCCTAAACCCAAACTTCAAAGTTTGACAAAATAAGATTTTAAGAAACGTCAAACAATGAAATGTAGCTGTAGGAATACTTTCACTTACCCATATTTTGACTCTTGAAAAGATTAATGTTGATAGTCATGGAAACTAGAATGGCTTTGTTGGAAGTGGAACTCTGGAACTCGTAATAGGGTGGTGCACTGTAATGAGCAATCTGAAGACTGAAATCTCCCCATGTGTTGACCCTCTCACTTAAAAATAAAATTACTTAGTAGTAGAAAGTGCTTTTTTTTTCAAACATTGAAGTGAATGAAATGTCAACGTGTTGCTTTTGAACTACATAATTAGCACATGGCTGAAATCATTTAGAAATGCACAATTAGTACATGGTTGATAGCATTTAAAGCAAGCCATTTAGTCCTACATTGACAACAAATTCTAAACCGTTGATCTTTGTAAATATAACAGTTAGAGGGTGATTCTGAAGGTTTAAGTGTGCAATCTTAGCACTTTATGCATTTCATTCTGGAATGAAACTACAATCATACATCAAATTTTAATCAAACAGTTGAAACTTGAGTAATTTATTATATAAACAATAAACATTTTTTTCAAAGGGGTCAGTAACTTAATGTTGTAAAGGACTTAATCAAATGAATAATGATACCAGGAACCGAGGGAGATCAATGAAAAATTAAAGTGAATGAAATATTGAAGCATCAACGTGTTGCTTGTGGACTACACAATTAGTACATAGTTGTCCTGCATTGATAGTAAATTCTAAATCGTTGATCTTTGTAAATCTAATGGTTATAGGGTGATTCTGAAGGTTTAAGTTTGCAAACCTAGCATTCTGTGCATTTAATTCTAGAATGCAACTACAGCCATACATCAATTTTTTATCAAACGGTTGATTAATTTAAGATATAAACAATAAATATGTGTTTTAAAGTTGTTTTAAACTTTAGTGCTCTAGGATTGACATCAAGGCTAAGGGGCCAGTAACTTAACATTGCAAAGGACTTAATAAAATGAATAATGATACTGGGAACTAGGGGAGAAGGTCAATGAAAAATTAGAAATCAATAACATTTCAGTAAACCCTAACAAGAGTGACAACTTTCAGTGTATAATGTTTTTTTTTCAATTTGATGGAAACTTTCTTTTTTCATTTGTATTGCTTTATATTTTAAATCTGCATGCAATTATTTCATAAATAGATAATACTTAATTTCTTAAAGGAAAAAAAACTTATTTCAATAGATTCATAGACACTAAACTCATAAAATAATTATTTACTATAAATGAATAATGAAGAATAACACAACCATTTATTTTATTACAACTAAATTACAATGTCACATTATTACATATCTTTTTAAAGATGAGTGGAGCATGCAAGCGCCAAGCTCCTATTTTGTATAAAAACATATGTTACTTTACATAATACAAATACAAATGTAACGCCAAGCTTCTGCTGGACTACTGGTGACAATGCAATACAAATGCCACTCTAAAAATAAATGCATGGTGATGGGACTTGCTAGGTCAACCATGGGCTCTAAAAATAAATGCATGGAACTTACCTAGTAGGCCATGGGCACTCAAAATAAATGCATGAGAATTTCCTGGTCAAGAATGCACTCTGAAATACAAATGTGGATTTGAAAATACAAATGCATGGGGCTTTCCTGGAAAACCATGTTGGGGAAAGGGGAGCTATGAAGATACAAAATGTACTTATCCCCTTTGAGAACTAGAGTCATGCAGAAGATGAGGGGTAGTAAAATTTCCCCCATCTTTTACACACAACATCCACGCACTGGAATAGCACTTATCTCCATAAGAGCTCCTCATTCTGGTTCAAAACCTACCTCAGAAGTCAGGTGAGCTAGATCAACTTCTTTCCAATTCCACCCATTCTGAACTTGAAGGAAATTGGTCTTTTACTCTGTAACTACATAACTGGAGGTAGGAGAATTTAGAGTATCCCCAATAATATGGCATCATCTTCTTCTTGAATCCTTATTAACCCTACAAAATGAAAACCCTTATGACAATTCAGAACATTGCACTCAATAGGAAAGCCTTTAGCCTTCAAAAAATGGTTTTAGTTGTGCTCACTATCCTTATTTATGGGCCAATAGTACCACTACCAACTTGATCTCTATGTACACCTCACACGTGTCATGTGTGAGGTTGGGTATAATAATAATCACAATTTGTGCAAACCAAAAAACCAACTTAATTGATTCGTGTAACTTAAGCCTTACATTTACAATTAAAATGTTTAATTTGATTGACGTGTGGCTACATGCAAACTATACCTCAAGCTGAGAAGCTATCAATTGTCAAAATCGCCAGTGCCACTCAAATGATATGAAATCTTTACAAATATTTTTTCACTAGATCACTGGATTATTGACATCATCATCTACGATTCTACAGTACATCATGCATTTTTCAATATAAAGTTATCCAATCAATCACTTCAGATGTTCATATGGCATTAATCCACATCGCCACCCGTAGTACCGTAGCCACACTTTCTTCAACAAGATTGATAATTTCAATTGCATAAATGAAAGGTAGAGTAATTCGACGCATTGAAAAGAGAGAATTAAATGTCTTGTTTTACCTTAATCATTACCAATGTCCACTAATAAGTCACAATAATTTTTTCTCACTTATGATCAAAACTATATGTTGATATTAAATCTAATTACTTCTGGATTTGATTGTATGGTAGTCTTTTTTCATCCAAAAGCAATTAGATTTAAATTCATATGGATTATGGAAATCTAATTACATTGATATATGTTGATAATTACTATTAGTTTTTAAAGCCACATTTTTATATTGATCAAATCAAAAGGGATTTACAATAATGGAGCCACGAAAATTATTTTAATTTAAGTAGCTATTACTAAAGATTGAAGTACATAGTACATAGCCAGCCTAGCCAAAAAGCTAGTAATCGTGACAAAAAACCAGTCACATAATACATATACAAGAACTGTTATGTTGTACAATAAAATATAGACATGTAACACATCACACAATTCATTTCTAAATTTTTTTGTAACATTAGTTGAGGCCATCAACCAGGTGTTTGAGTAGAACGTGAATAGAATTTAACAAACTAACAGCAGAGAAGAAAAGTGAATCACCCAAACCTTCCTCCAAAACTCCAGACTCTTTAATGATTCATTTTGTGTATCACATAGTATACCCCATCTCATATAAACCAAGGTAAGATCTTGTGTTGTAGAAGCATGCAATTCCACTTTCCAGAAGATTCCACCAATAGGCGCTAACCCACTTTCAAATTTGTAATACTCCAGTGCCAACTCCAACGAAGAAATAGAGTAAATGAAAGCTTGCAAATAACATATTTCTAGTGTCTTCACCAAATTTTTTTGACCAAAATTTATATGCAATTAGATAAGAAATCCAAAGCTACCTCAGAATATAGAGCACAAGAGTTGTTCTAAAGCAATTCCCTACCCACAATTATTCTTATAGCATCCTCAACTTGCACACAAGGAATTGTAAAAACCATACCCAACTTTCGTTTGTCGTAGGCATCGTTCCTTCTTTTCTCCCAAAAACATTTGGGTAGCATGACATGCCATGAAAACTCCATAATATCATAGTTAAATTGAGAATACATAAGAAAGAAATTAAAGCCAATATAAATGATATGAAGAACATCAAGTTGGTGAAGTATATATAGAAGTTAGAACAAAGACAATGAGTATGACATAAAATACTCACACTTAACATTTTTAAATTCACCACTATCATTGATGTGACAATTAACATTTAATTCAACACTTGAATCCTTAATCATTGATGTGACAATATTATTTCAAAAAAATTGTGACAATATTATTCCAAGTTACCCATGAGAAAATCCACGTTTCAGCCTCCCCGCTTCCTCATTGGATTTAACCCGTGTGCAACTTTTAGCAAAGGGGAGGCAAAGAGTGGCCCAGATTAAATTTGACACTTCACATTGTTGGATGTTGTGGTGTGTTGCTGATATTTGGTTGTCATTGATGTCAACACTATTAGCATTGTTGCATTAGAAGTTGTATATGTCGAGGATATTGAGAAAAATGTAATAAGAAGTGTTACAGGTTGTCAATGGTGAAGTGAAGTTCAGTCTATCAGTGTGTTCAGTACGTTGTTATTCAAAGGTTGTGGACTAAAGGGTTTCTTTTTGAGTTTATCTAGTTTATCCATGTCAAGTTTCAAAGATCCACATGAAGATTTGATCAAGTAATGAAGATTTGTATTCTGACGGTTTTTATGTTACTTCAGTTTGTGTTCCTGAATGAAGATCATGTGATTTCAGTTAGTTCAATTTTTGTGGATGCCTCTCTAGTGTTTCATGATGCTTGTGGATGTTTCTATTTCATGCTCTATCTGTGTTGCATGTCTGCATTGATTGTTGTGCTCGTGATTCAAGATTTTCTCTTGTGTGTTCATGATTTTCATGTTCTTGGCTGACTAGGTGTTGAAGCATGTTGTGGATCTTCAAGGAGTAATTAATTGAAGTGGTTATGTTTGAGGATGTTGTTTTCGGTCTTCACTATGTTGTGGCCAACCTTGGTTGATTCGCATGAATAATATTTATTGATTTGGGCTGACTATTTATATTCATTTTATTATTTTGTTGAAGCCAACTTATAGCGATGTAATTTCTTGTTGCGGATATATAAGAGCGATTGTTTTATCATTTGAAGGCATGTGTGTGAAAAGTGTGTGAGTCTTGTGTGTGAATAATGTACAGATCATTTGAAGGCGGAGCAGAGTGTGAAGAAGAGTGAAGAAGTGTTCATGAGCTTAACCAGAACTGTAACTAGGCATTAATAGATGCTACTTTTCTCAATTCAAAAATCTAATGGATTTAATCATAACCATTATGTAAGATAGTGTGTCTTCCTTTGGACAGTAAGCCTATTTTTATTTGAGTAGTGAGCTTTGGTAAGTGTGCATGAATGAATGTGCATTCCTCATTCATATTCTCTTATACTTTTAATAGGGTATAATCTTGTGGACTGACCTCCACCGTGGTTTTTCCCCTAATAGGGTTTCCACGTTAAAATATTGGTGTTATGTGTGATTCTGATGTGTTGTTCATTTATGCTTTCATGATTAATGATCAGATCTAAGAATAAGGTTAATAAGTTGAATAAGTTTGAAATTTTGTGACAACTAATTCACCCCCCCTCTTAGTTGTCTACCCTTGAGTTGCCAACAATTGGTATCAGAGCAAGTTCCTTGGAAGAAGTTTAACGGCTTGAGGTGATTCAAGATGGTGACTTATAAGGATAGTCCTAGATTTGATGGAACAAATTATTCCTTGTGAAAGACTCGAATGGAGTTCCATCTAAGATGCATTGGTGAACCCTACTGGAGCATTACAAGTAATAGATATATTATTCCAATGAATAGTACTTATGCTAAGTATAATATTAGGGCTAAGGAAGCATTATTGAGTGCTTTAACTGGTACTGAGATGACAAATGTGATGGATCTAAAGACTGCTTATGAGATTTGGAAAAATTTGGAGACCTTGTATGAAGGTGATGCTAATGTGAAGATTGTTAAGCTACAAAGTCTGAAAGGGAAATATGAAAAGTTGAAAATGGGTGATGATGAAAATGTTACTACTTTCATGCAAAGAGTGAATGAACTTGTGTGTGGTATCATATGTGCTATTGGATAGATAGATGAATCTGAGATTGTTGCTAAAGTGCTTAGATCATTGCCTGATTCCTACAAAGTCAAGGCTAGTGCTATTGAAGATCTTTGAACTATGACAAATGTTACCAAAGATATGTTGATTGGTAAGCTTATTGCTTTTGAGTTGAGTGAATTTTGTGGTGCACTTCCTAAGTTTGAATCTACATTCAAGGCCACTACTTCTAGAAGAGATAAACAAACACATGATTTGGGTGAAAGTTCATCTAGAAATACATTCAAGTATGAGGATGAAATGAGATAGCTTGATTAAGACGAAAGAGAGCTTGAAGAACTTGAAGCATTGATTGTGAAAAGAGAAGTCAAAGGACAAGGTAAGTATAAAGGAAATTTTCTTATTAAATGTTTCTCTTGCAATAAGATAGGTCATTTTGCATCAAGGTGTCCTGAGAGAGTTTCCAAGCCAAGATTTAACAAGCCTAAATTTAAAAAGAAGTGTTACTATGTTGTTGATGAAGGTGTGATAGATGATGAATCTGACAGAGGAAATGCAAGCGAAGATGAATTTTTGTTTATTGCTATCAAGGAAATTAATCTTGTGTCTACTAAATCTACTAGTTGTGCAAATGTGGAGAAATCCCTAGCTGCTCGAGTTGAAGAGAAAGATGAATGGGTAATTGACAGTGGTTGTTCTCATCATATGACATGAGATAAAAGTGAGTTTGTGAGTTTGGAAAAGTATGATGGTTGTGTCGTGATATTTGGTGATGATACAGCTGGTGTGATCAGTGGAAGAGGATGCATTTCTCTTGATGGTAATCATAAAACTGATGATGTCTTGTATGTTGAAGGTTTAAAGCATAATCTTTTGAGTGTTGGACAGATGGTTTATAAGGGATACAATCTTTAGTTCATGGATGGTAAGTGCAAAATATTGGGAAATTCTAGAAATGTGATTGCATCAAGTATTAAAAAAAAAGGTAATATTTTGCACCTGAGTGTTGCTACTAAAAGTTGTTTGATTGCTCAAATTGATGAAATTTGGTTACGGCATAGGAGAATGTGTCATGTTAACTTTGATAATATTGTCAAGATAAGTTCCACTAAGGCTGTGAGAGATCTTCCTAAGTTGATGAAACCTACTAATGCAATATACAAAGAATGTCAGTTAGGAAAGAAAACAAGAATTTCATTTCGGAGTAAACAAAAAAATTCAAATGGATTGTTGGATCTTGTGCATACTAATTTGTGTGGTCCTGGTAGAACTAGAAGTTTACAAGGATACAAATATTTCATGTTGCTTATTGATGACTATTTAAGGATGATGTGGGCTACTTTCTTAAGGGAGAAATATGAAGGTTTGGAAAAGTTCAAGATCTTTAAGGCTATGGTTGAGATAGAGACATTTCTGAAGATTAAGTGTTTGAGATCAAATAGAGGTGGTGAATTCACTTCCGGTGAGTTTAATTCTTTTTGTGAAGAGCATGGAATAAAGAGACAGTTATCAGCACCGAGGACCCCTCAACAAAATGGATTTGTGGAAAGGAAGAATAAAATAGTTCTAAATTTTGCTATAACCATGATGTTGGAAGGAAATGTACCTCGAATCTACTGGAGAGAAGTTGTGAGTACTACTGTGTACACACTTAACCAGGTACAAATCAAAGGTGATACATGTAAGACTCCTTTTCAGCTATGGATTGGTCAAAAACCTACTGTTAGATATTTCAAAATCTTTGGAAGCAAGTGTTATATCAAAAGATATGAAGATATAGGAAAGTTCAATGCTAGGAGTGATGAAGGAATATTTTTGGGTTATGCTACTAAAAGTAAGGCCTACTGGTGTTACAATAAAAGATTGAAGAAAATCATTGAAAGTGCAAATGTTAAGGTTGATGAAGACTTTGGTACACTATCCAAAACTTGTGGATATGATTTTGATGATTAGAATGACAATACAAACAAAGGTCAAACTTCAAGTCAAGTCCAAATCATTCTGGTAAATCAAGAAAATCAATAGGAAGGAGAAATTGGTGGAAGAACAAAAGAGAGATCAAAAGAGCCTAAAGTTGAAGAACATTCTAAGAAGACTCTGAGGTATGTAAGATTGAATCATTCAAAGAATCAAATCATAGGTGATAAGAACAAAGGTTTCTAGACTAGGAGAAATATTGCAAAATAATATTGTTTGATTTCAAAGAATGAGCCTAACAATGTGAATGAATCATGCAAAGATGAACATTGGGTTAAAGCAATGAAAGAGGAACTACAATTAATGAAAAGAATGATGCATGGATTCTTGTTCGCGGACCTAAGGATAAAACTGTAATTGGAACTAAATGGGTCTTTAGAAACAAACTAAATGAACAAGGTTAAGTGGTTAGAAACAAAACAAGACTGGTATGTAAGGGATATTCACAAATGGAAGGTATTGATTTTGAAGAAACCTTTTCCCCTATTGCTAGAATTGAAGTTGTGAGATTTTTTCTTGCTTATGCTGCTTACAAAGAATACAAAGTTTATCAAATGGATGTCAAGTATACTTTTCTAAATGGTGATTTGGAAGAAGAGGTGTATGTTGAGCAACTAGATGAATTCTAGATGACTGATCAAGGAGATATGATTTTTGATTCAAGAAAGCATTGTATGGACTCAAACAAGCCCCTAGAGCATGGTATGCCAGATTGGATAAGTACTTGGTGAAGCTTGGATTTAACAAAGGTATTGTTGACAATAATCTGTATTTCAAGAATGATAAAGATCTGATTGTGGAAGTTTTTGTTGATGATATCACATTTAGAGGAGATGATAGCTTGTGCATGAATTTTGCTGATGAGATGCAGAATGAGTTTGAGATGTCAATGATTGGAGAGATAAAATTATTCTTGGGATTTCAAATTACTCAGTTAGATAAAGGGATCCTTATTTCTTAGTCCAAGTATGCAAAAGAATTGCTAAAGAAATTTGGTATGGTAGATTCAATGCCAGTCGGTACACCCATGGTGACCAGATGCAAGTTGACAACTGATGATGATTCTCCAAAGGAAAATCAGACTAGATACAAATCAATGATTGGTGGATTACTTTATTTGACTCAAACTAGGATTGATATCATGAATGTTTTATGTATTGTTG
>VDFB02124409.1:0-16734 GCA_007258455.2 Sequoia sempervirens | reverse complement strand
CGCTCACTTCTTTGCTATTCCGACTGAGTACAGGGCACCACAGGTGGCTAAGTTATTTTTCAGGGAGATCTTTAGATTGCATGGGCTACCCCGGAACATAGTCAGTGACAGGGATAGTAGATTCATGAGTGCATTCTGGTAGGAGTTGTTTAGGTTGGCGGGCACTGAGTTGACTCCGAGCACGAGTTATCACCCTCAAACAGATGGACAGACAAAAATTGTAAACAAATGGATTGAGGGGTACTTGCGCAACTACATTGCAGGACAGCAGCGGGCGTGGATTAAGTGGTTGCACTTGGGGGAGTATTGTTATAATACCACACATCATATGTCCATTGGGATGAGTCCTTTCAGAGCCTTGTACGGTTATGATGCACCTTCATTCACGGAGATGGCTTTTGGTGAGAGTAGGGCTCCCAAAGCCAAGGATTGGATTCAGGAGAGTCAGGATATCTTGAGGGCACTCAAGGATAACCTACAGGTGGCACAAAATCAGCAAAAGACGTATGCTGATAGACACAGGATTGAGCGGAGTTTCGAGGTTGGTGATTTGGTATACCTTCGCTTGCAACCGTATAGACAGTCTTCTCTCAAGAAGAGCGGAGCCGAGAAGCTCAAGCCCAGATTCTATGGGCCGTACAGGATTATCAGAAGGGTTGGAGAGGTAGCTTACGAGTTGGAGCTGCTAGAAAGGAGCAAGATTCACAATGTATTTCATGTTTCATGCCTTAAAAAGGCACTCGGTCAGCAGGTTACTTCGTCTTCAGAGCTTCCACCATTGGATGAGGAGGGACATTTAGTCCTAGTCCCTGAGGAGATTGTAGACACTCGAGAGAGAAGACTGAGGAACAGGGTGGTGAAAGAGTATTTGGTGAGATGGAAGGATTTACTAGCAGAGGACGCCACATGGGAGAATGAGCTAATTCTACAACACCCGAGTTTGCAATTGCTTGAGGACAAGCAATTTCGGGAAGGGAGGACTGTAATGTCCCCACCCAGCTAGCCGCTCAGAATGCTTCATTACCTTTCAACTCCCGAAGGTAATTGTGGAAGTCAGGGAGTCATTTATTTAATTATTTAATTATTACCTAAGTTGCAAAATCATTCTCTAAAGGTAATATTAAATAATTAATTAAATCTTTTTGGGTGAAGTGACTTTATGATATTTCACTAAAGGGACTCATGGAAATGTTTATTTTTAAGAGACTATAGAAAGTCACTTTATTTTTTTTGTTGGGCCAATAGAAAAGAAAAGATGATTTGGTCGAGCCTTGGTAAAAGATGAAAAAGAAAAACAAGGTATTCATTCGCACCTTTCAGCTCTGGAAAAATATGCTTGTATTGCTCACGGGAAGAGAGAGTTCCTGGTTCTAGGGTTTGTAGACCCATCCGTCCATGTTTCGGGTGTGAAATATCACCCCTAGCCTGGAAACGCGTTTGGATGTGAAGAAGTTCGAGTTTCTCCTTTTGCAGTTCGATTTTGTTGTTGTGGAAATAGATTTCGTGGTTTTTGGTTCTTTCTTTTTGTGCTCTCTCTATGCTGAGTCATGGACGCAT
Organism: Sequoia sempervirens; assembly: GCA_007258455.2. Classification (NCBI taxonomy): domain Eukaryota; kingdom Viridiplantae; phylum Streptophyta; class Pinopsida; order Cupressales; family Cupressaceae; genus Sequoia; species Sequoia sempervirens. The sequence goes on along the minus strand of VDFB02124409.1, from coordinate 15,177 downwards.
TCACCCCTGCAAATACATCACTTCCTGGCCGCGTTTGGTGAAGAACCTGCGTAGTAAAAAGGAAAACGCGTTTGTTACTTGTGACGCCTTGGACATCAGTTGCTAACTGGGTCGTGGTTTGGAGGGCTCTAATGAAGGCGTGTGAGAGTCTCTATGTCTGGCGCCTTCCTTCTTGAAGAATGAGGTTCTGGAAACGCGGTAGCTGCTGCGAGTGAGGGGTTTCCTTGTGACGTCTTTCTCACCATCTCCAGAACAGATGCGCTGGGATTCTCAGGTTGGGTCTTTCAACATTATTGCTGACATGAATATTCTTTTCTGCACTAGAGAAATCTGAGTTGTTGCTGAACGTTAACCCATGTAAGCTCTGGAAATATACTGTCAAACATGTGTGTAACAGTCGTGGGTTATGACCCCTGAAAATTAGTCTACAAATTGTGATTCTCATGCTAAATACGAATATGTATGTTGAGTGGGGTTTCTGTTTATGACTGACCTAGCATCAGTGCTGTAGATATTCTTCTGGGTGGGATATATTTGCATTCACAGACCATGTAAACTCAGAGAGTGATATCTTCTTTTTGCTGTTTATTTTGGACAGTAGTCTCAGTTTGTAAACTGTATTTCAATGACAAAGCAAGACTCTGTAATCTGAAAATTCGAACGATGCATCCTCAATCAGTTGTATAGAATTATTAGATTTTATAAACTTATATCAGTTGGAGGACGTCCCTTTACATTGCTGCTAAGTTCTGAGTGTTCTTCACTTTAACCAGCAGTGTCTTTCTCTTGATGAAAATCTTTGTAGAGGCCTGAATTAATAGTTTGTTTATGCTCAGTTAAAAGTGCATTCTGTACAACATGTTTAAGACCTGAAGTTCTTAGACCTTGCTGACTGTGCCTGAGTTCTTGAATAATATTGTTACAACACTTTAATGAAGTGATACTATAATTGTGGTGACTCTTAAACTAAACCGAGCTCCCCTCAAACCAATCAAACAATCAGCAAATTATAACAGCAGACAACCAGCAAACTAAAACAGCATACCATCAACTCACACCTCAAGGGTCGGACACATTTGCACAGGGGCCAAACAAAAAATTTAGAACAGAAAATTGCACGGTACATTTCAAAGCTTTCCTCGAAGTTGAAAACACAATGTCATTCCGACAACATAACAATAGCATAAGTTCATGGATACTAATGCTGGAGCAGAACTTCACTTTTATAGGAAAGGAGAAAACTCATCAACTTCCCTTCAAGGCATGCCAAATGCCACAGAAGAAACTTTTCAAATTTCCAAAATTCTTAATTCCTCAAGATGGCGTCCCACTTCAAGGCAACATAAAAACTTTATTAAAAATATTTAAACACCTTTATGAAGGCGTCCCTCTCCAAGCCCTTCTTTTAAACACAACTTAAAGCTATCCTCCTAGGCCAAGGGGTCAACAAAGAAACATAACATTAATTGCCTTTTATTAAATAATTGCCATCAACTTCTGAATTTTGAAAGCTACACCAAAATTACCAACAGCTCCAACAATAATAGAAACATACTGAAACACTGCCAATAGGACCACTGCCAAAAATAGTATTTACTATAAATAGTAAACACCCAGAAATGCCTCAAACCTCCAAGCAAGGAAACCCTAATTTTACCTCAATGAGCCTACGGGCCTCCGGAATAGGTTGATGAGCAACTGAGCTGATCATTGATGAGAAGGGGACATTACATATGCTGGTTGCAAACTGATTTTTGGCATAATCAGCAACAATTAATTTTTTCCAATCTGTTGAAAGCTTACAAAGTGATTGCAAATGGGGCCTTGTTGATAAACCATCCGCCACTATGTTGTTTTTTCCTTTGACATACTCAATGTCAAAGTCGTAAGTTTGGAGCTTACTTACCCACTTTTGTTGCCTTTCATTCAAATCCTTTTGGCACATGAAATGATTAAGACTGTTATGATCAGTCTTAACCACAAATTTACTCCCCACCAAGTATTGACAAAACTTGGACAATGCGTGCATAATTGCAAGCATTTCTTTGTCATAAATTGAATATGATTTTTCTGCTCCTCTCAACTTTCTGCTCTCAAAGACAATGGGGTGTTTGTCTTGCATGAGAACAACTCCTACTCCCTCACCTGAAGCATCGCATTGCAGCTCAAAGGGTTTTGTGAAATGCGGTAGAGCCAACACTGGACATGAGCTCATTATGTGCTTGAACTTGTCAAAGACTCCTTGTGCTTTATCTGTCGATAGGAAAGCTCCTTTCTTTGTAAGACCTGTAAGGGGGGCTGCCATTTGAGAATATCCCTTGACAAATTTTATGTAAAATCCACACAAACCCAAAAATCCCCTCAAGTGAGAAATATTCTTTGGAGGTGGCCAATCAAGGATGGCTTTAATCTTTTCAGGATCAACTTTGACACCCTTAGCACTGATGATGTGGCCGAGATACAACAACTCCGTCATCCCGAACTCACACTTTGATTCTTTGGCAAACAAACATTCCGCCTCCAATATGCTAAACACTTCTTCTAAGTGCTTGAGGTGCTCTTCCCAAGACTTACTGAAAATGAGGATATCGTCGAAGAAGATGAGCACGAACTTCCTCAACTGCTGCCTAAAAATCTTGTTCATACAAGATTCAAATGTTGCTGGAGCATTTGTCAAACCGAATGGCATGACAATAAATTCAAAATGCCCAAAATGGCATATAAATATTGTTTTCTCAATATCCGCCTCTCTAATCCTGATTTGATGGTAGCCGGAACGAAGATCAATCTTCGAGAAATACATAGCCCCATGAAGCTCATCAATAAGCTCATCTATCCTAGGAATAGGATATCTATTCTTGATTGTCTTATGATTCAATGCGCGGTAGTCAACACACATACGCATTGTGCCATCTTTCTTTTTAACCAACACCATCTTTCTTGTCACTGAAGGAGTATCAAGTATGGTTGATGTTGCAAGGGTAGGTGAAACATCCACTGTGGGTATGACGGTGGTGGGAACAGGTGATGTAGGAACAGGTGGTGGAGTGTTCGGATTTGGAGGTGTATGAGGAACATTTGAAATCACAGGCGATGATGTTCCAGGAAGTATTTCGACGACATTCTCAGGTGGAGACATAGTTCTTTCTTCATCATGCCCTGGTTCCTGTTGATCATCCTCTTGTTCTTCCAACTCTGGTTCACCTTCATAATCACCTTCAGACTCTTGTTCATCTTTAGAATCTTCTTCTTCATCAGAGCCTGCTTCTGTTGAAACTTCTTCTTCAGCGGATTGATCATTGGAATTTCCTTCTTCATCGGAATCTATCTCTTCGGAAACAACCCCTTTTCCTTTCGAGCGAGATGGTTCAGATTCTGTAGTTTCTCCTTCTGGGATGGCCTGTGTGTCCTTCTTGCCGATAGTGAACTTGATCCTTGGGCCTCTTCGCGAAGAAGTGGGAAGAGCCGCAGATTTATCTTTCATGCGGAGTTCTTGCTGTCGGTTGGCTTTTGCTTCAGATTCTTCTCCCTCAAAATTTGTTCTGAAAGTTTTCATCTCAAAGCCGTGCTTGTGTAACCACTTTGCGGTGTTAGAAAAAACTTGTGCCAATCTTTCCCTGATGCTAACACTTTCTTTTTTGGACCATTGAATTGTACGCAATGACCTCCTGGCTATTTCTTGTTCATCGTAGATAGTGTTCATGATGTCACCAGGATCTGTGAAATCCTCTGGTAGGTCAGCAACGCCAAGATCTCTGATCTGCTGTGCGGTTAGCCTGTAATAATCCATCTTACGAATGGTCTCCTCATCTCTGCAATCAGCCCAGATGTCCTCAAAACGGTACCTGTGCTAATGACCCTTTTGCAACTTCTTCCTGACATTTCGGTAATCAAAATCAAACCTATATTTATAGGTCCTAATTGTCATGACTTGCATTTCTGCATAGACTGATTTGGCCTTTTGTACAGTCTTGATAGTATACCTACCAATTGTAAGTGGGAACTTGAATCCCGACTTGTGAATCTTTCTCCGTTCTTTGTGCATTGAAATCAACTATCTGCACATCTCCATAAGAATCCACTTGTCTGAGGGGTATCTGGGCAACATGTAAGGGCAACCAGTGTAGCACCCTACTTTTAAATAAGTAAAATTTGGGAATTGTAGCTATATGCTTCCAACTTTACTTACCACTTTATAGGCCTCGTTAGATACCCTCTTCTTTTCGAGAGTCGGATCAAAGCTGAAAAGAAGAGGCGCGAAGAAAGCATCAATAACCCTCCTGAAATGATGAAAGCTTTCTTTCAGCTCCAGTTGATAGAAAAATTTGTACATGGGTACGGTGTGCCTATTCCCTCTTGTAGATAGACCCGGAAATTGCCTCATCACGGCTGCAACATACAACAGGTAAGAAGTCATATAGAACTTCAATATGGACGACACATTGATCAGCTGTTCATGTATTTAATCGCTGATCTGTTTGCCCCGATCAATGTGAACTTTTTTTCTTCTTATGATTCTGATGTATTCATACATCCAGTCATGAAAATAAGATGATTCAGGCAACCCCTTTACTCGGCTCAAAAGTGTGATCATATCTCTGATATCTTCCTTGAAGTCACTTTGCGGAAGTCCTTTCGGCCATCTGGAAACAGTTTGCCTAGGTTTTTTCAACCATTGACTATTTATCAGGTTTTTAGCCTTGCCGTGATCTGCATCATAGACCTCGTACACTTGTTGTATCGAGATGTCAGTATACTTGTCCATCTGTGGAACTCTGAAAACAATATCAAAGAAGTTAGGGTCAAGTCTCAATATCTTGTGCCTAGAAGAATCAATTACACTTCTTCTTTCCCTAATGTAATGGGATGCAACTTGAAGGAAAAATTCTGTATTATGTGCAGAGGTAGGGAACATAGACACCAAATCCAGATTATTGTGTATGATTGCTCTCAGAGAATCTTGAGAGGTTTCTTCTCAGTTCTTTCCGCAAAATCAATTAGGTCTTGATGACCAACCTCTGTGTCTTTTATCTCATCCACCTTGGAGACCACCACTGTCGGCGGATAAACACCTTGATATTTGTACTTCATTTTGTTTTTAGCCTTTGAAGACGATGGAGGTTTCTGGGTAGTCATCTGCGAGAAATTGAATCAACAAGCAACAACTTCGCGGATCTTTTGATGAGATTCAAAAAGAAACTACAAGATGTGGAATCAACAAATGTTAGTCGGAAAACAACATTGGGATGTGTGAAGCGAGCAACGATGTTGAGCAAGCATGAAACAGGCGATGAAGCACTGAAAACGATGCACGAAGTGGAAAAAATGAAGTTCGGAGTGAAGTTGGGAAGATTTGGAAAGTTTTAAGGAAAAACAAGAAAATGTGTAAGGGCGCTGAAAATCAGCACCCTTGCACTTTGAAGCAAGGAAGTTTGGTGCAGTGGTGTTGAAAATTAGTGCCTTTGCACTTCTCAATGTTAGAAAAAATTTGAGGTGTCAGGGCGCTAAAAATCAACGCCATGACACTTTTTCCATGAAGTTTGCAATTGTGATTGCGTTAGATTTGAGCGCTTTAGCATCTGGGAAGAATATTGAAAATAAAATGTAATGAGGTGAAGCAAGATCGCTTGGACAAAGAAATGTATGTGTTCTTCAATGTTGAAATTTCAAACGTGTTTGTTCAAGTTCAATCTCCTATTGTATATGAATAGAAATTGTAGAGTGGACAAAGGATGAGAAAAACGTTATGAGAGACAAAGGTCGCGGTGAACAGCAAAACAAACGATGAAAAAGAATCACATAATCTTCAAAGGGAGCATGGGCTCAGTAAGCGATAAAGCGACAAAGCGATGGTAATCAAATCGCCGGAAAAGTGAAAGCGATGTTAAGAAGGAAGCTCGCTCAGCTCGTTCGAAAACAAAGTCGAACAAGATCAAAACTTATTTTAAAATTTCTCATCGACAATCATCTTATTCCGTCCGCTGTCCGCCTCGTCAGGCGTCAGCTCGCTTTCCGCTCACTCAATCAGATCGATCTCCGCTTCCGTTGGAAGAGGTCGATCATAAAGTCATCAGGATCCGTCATCTTTAAAGATGTTAAAAGGATAACTCAAGTCCCCATTTAATGAGGGGCATGGATTAAAGGCACTTCGATTCAGGATTGAAAAGAGGAGAAAAAGCGTATAGTCAAAAATGACTAAATCGAGGGAAGAAAAAAAATGCAAAGGCGCTAAAATCAGCGCTTAACTTTGTATTAAAAATCATAAGTCTGGGGGGTGCTGATTTTAATGCCCTTACGCTTTGTTTCTCAAAGGTAGATTCCGAGGAAAGAGAGTAAGAATACATTTTTTGGAGACAAGCTTTTCACAATTTACTAGTATCAGCGGTGAAACCCACGAAGGTACTAGTTTGAAGGTCTTGTGAGAATGAGAGATATCAAACTGACTGTTTGAGGCTTTGGAACTGTAATGTCCCCATTTTGCGAGCATCAGAGTTCGTAAGGATTAGCCTATCATTTGACCCTCGTAGGCTGATAGTTTTGATTTGAGGGTTGTCCATGGCAGTTATCCAGAGTTTCGAGACGTCACTCCAGCCGTTGATTCAAGTTTGGGCCTTGGCAGACTCTCACAGAGTGATTTTTAGACACTTACTATTTATAGTAAGTCAGGCAGACAGGGGTTACTATTTCTGGCAGGGCACCTGGTTTAGTTGGTCATCTCAGTTTCGACCCAGTTTGACAGTTTGTTGAGCAAACGAAGAATTACGGAGCATTTAATAATAATTAAATGATTATTATTATGACTTTATATTATAAAGTCACTTTAAGTGATATATTAAAATATTAATTCTTAATGGCAAATTATAAAGTATTTAATACTTTATATTAAAGGAGCATTATTATTATTAAATGAGTATTTATTACTCATTTAATATGGACGCCATTTATTAATAATTTGCCTAAGTCTCTAAAAGGGCGAATTATTATATTATTAAATGCAATTAAGTTGATTTTTTGAAAAGGGTCGAACTTTTGAGGAAAAAGATATATATTTCTCTTCAAGACACATTGAACTCATTATTGATGATCATTTGAATTTGTCTTTTCTCTTTGAGAACATTTGGAGTTGGAGAAACAAGGGTTTCTGCAATCAGGTTTTGGAGAACGTCAACTCTTCAGAATCAAGCATACTGAGGTTGTGAAAGATCAGCTGAAGCTTGCTAACAGGGTAGCTTTGTTCAGAAGTTACATTCGTGCTTACAGGGGAAAATAAGTAAGGGTTTGAAGAAGAAAATATTAAATCTACAAGAGATCAACTTCCAGCTTCATTCTTATTTCTCAGGCTATTGTATCTCCAGCCGTACCATATCATTTATTACTTGCAGATCAGAATTTTTGTTAGATGCTACAGTGGCGTGAACAGTGCCGCGCTACAATACCCGCGCTACAGTGCCACATGAACAGTACGCGTGAATAGTGTTGCGCTATAGTGCTGGGCATTCATTATTGTGGATTTTGAGCATTCATTGGGGTTTTGCAGAGGTCTGGGAATTGGATGAGTTACAATTTGAGTTAAGTGATTTCATGAGACTTGCTGTTTGCTGTTGCTAAGGAATTCTGTGCAATACTGGAGGTTATTCTGACATTCCAGACTTCTATACATGCTGTTCTAGGTCTGATACTTCCTTATATTCATTGTATCTTGCTTGAACTGTCAAATCCCTCACTAGTTGTTATATATCTCAGTTAGTTCAGTCTAACAGTGTTAGAGGGAAGTCTTGTAAGTTGTAACCTGATTATAAATTGAAAATCTGAACTTGTCTGGGCTGTGGTATCTCTGAGTTGTTTAACTGTCTTATTTTCCAATTGTGATGCCCAAAAATTAGTTGTAAGGGGTCTGCATTAAGGTTAGGTCTGCGATCAGATTTATGATGAACTGCTGTACCTTGTATAAGTCTTGCAATTGCTCAGTATGGGTGTTGAGACTTAATGTTACTAGTCTGATATAAGAACTTATATATTACTGTTCATGCTAGAGTTCCCTTACAATTTCTCTATTGCATTTAATATTCAGTAGTGATCTCAAGATGTATGTGAAGATTAGATTTGAGAAGTCAATGTAATGAATTCTATGCTCTTGAAAATCAGATTTCTAAGTTGATGCTTCTATTTGAGTATATCTCTACTTGCAAGTATATGTGTGTCATTTAATTTCTTGGTAATATACCATTTGAGAATCAAAAACCCAAATATTTTGTGAATCAAATATTTAAACAAGGCAGAAAATTTAGTTTGCAAGTGTCCACTTGGGGTTGTACATCACAGTGGTATCAGAGCCAAAGATCCTGCCATCCTGTTGGGAGAACAAAAAGAAATTTGAGTTGCTACAATGGAATTCAGTAGAATTGCCGAACAGTACAGGAGGCAATGTGAACATGAAGCTTCTATGCTCCATGAGGAATATCAAAATATGACGAATGAGTTTAAGAACGATGTTTCTTTTGACTCCTACTTGAATTGTGTGTTGCTTTGGAAACCTGGACAATTGGGTGTGGTTAATTACATTAGAAGAACAATGAAAGAAAAAGCAGAACATTCTATTGATGAAGGGATCGAGAAAGAAGCAGAAGTGCTTGTTTGTGGTTTGCAGCCCACAAATATGGAAGTGTGTGAAGATACTGTTATATTAGCAGCTTCTACCACGCCAGTTGAGCTTGAGGTGACTATGGACTCATTGCAGAGCGCCGAGTTGGCCCTTCAAGAGTCACAGTCACGGTTGGATGTGCTTACCGTGGAGTTGAGTTTGACACAGTCTCCACCAGCTGCAGATACAGTACAGTTACATATAGTGGCAGTCGGTGAGGATCATACATCCACGGGTTGTAGAGAGGATGTGGTAACATCCATGCCAGATAGAAGGGCAATTGACTCAGTTGGGATGAGTACTTGGATTGAGAGCAGCAGAGGACCACATGTTACATCAGGTTCTCCTATGGTCAGTACGATGACAAATGATGCAGGTTCAATAGTTGAAAGCTCTTGTGTGGCTGTGGTGAATTCTCTTGAGAGTTGTGTGTTAGTACACAACGTTACTCCATCATCTTCACAAGGGACTCACAGAGTGTCATCTAGTTGGGAGTATGGCTCTCATATGGATTTGTTTCCCTCTCTTGGAAGCAAATCTGTTACTTCATCCCATGCAGCTGATTTTGGATGCCAGCTTGTTATTTTTCAGAGTCAGAGGGATCAGCTGCTTGATTCAAGTGTTGTTAGTGATGAGCCATTGACAGAGGTTGGAGCATTTTACCGTGACTACACAGTGAGGAGTGCTCATCACTTTTCTTTTGATCCACACACAAAGGACTTGATGATGCATTGGTGTGGATTGGCTCCGGGATTATACCATCCTTTGTGGGATGGGTATTCACCATCTTCAGAAGATGGGATTAGCGGCTGCAAGCGCTCGACTCAGCTATTTGTGGGGGATTACTTGCAGGGACAGCTGTCAGTTATACATCATGCTGATATGTATCCAACAGGGTTTGCTACTTCTATGTCACAAAATTTTCTTATGGGTACATGGTTACAGGATGACTATGGTGTCAGTTGGCATGATGATTTGGTTAGTTATCACATCCATGGGAGTTTAGTGGGAGTTGTAGAGAGATATTGTGTTATAGACGCTTCCAGATATTTTTATCTCTATATGGCGAATGGATGTGGGGTTCGGTTGTTTTGGGATCCAGGTAGCGACAGGTTTGGCATAGTGTATTGGATGGGTCCCATTGGTTTGCTTCACCACTTCTGGCACGGTGAAGTTGAGATCAGAGTAGCGCAGAGGAAGTCAGAGGGTATTAGGCATGGCAAACTTCCATTTCGGGTTTGGGATCCAGGGATATTTTGCGCAGCTATGTTTATGCTGGTGCTACAGGAGTCGGTTAGGGATGTGTGGGACATTTGACATTTCTTCTTTTGGGCCTCTCGAGGATTGGAGTTTCTTTGCAGTGGAGATTGCTTGGGGACCATAAACAGGTTTCCAGGGGAGAAGCGGTGGCAATGGCCACATTTCCGCGAGCATGTCCAGGGATTAAGTAAGGATTAGCCTATCATTTGACCCTCGTAGGGCGGCAGTTTTGATTTGAGGGGTTGTCCATGGCGGTTATCCGAGGTTCGAGACTTCACTCCGGCCGTTGATTCAAGTTTGGAGCCTTGGTAGACTCTCCGCAGTGATTTTTTAGACACTTACTGGCCCCTTAGTAGGTGGTGACAGTTTACTGACTACGTGAGGGCACAGTTTGATTGGTCATCTCGGTTTAGACCCGGTTGGCCGGTTTGTTGAGTAGCGAAGAATTACGAGGCATTTAGCCAATAATTTACGTAGTTATTATATGACTTTATATTATAAAGTCACTTTAAAGAATGAAAATATTAAAATATTAATTCTTAATGGCAGAATTATAAAATTATTTAATACTTTATATTAGAACATTATTATTATTAAATGAGTATTTCATTTTCATTTTAATATGGGCGCTCATTATTAATAATTTTCCTAAGTCTCTAAAAGGGCGAATTATTATATTATTAAATGCAATTAAGTTGATTTTTTGAAAAGGGTCGAACTTTTGAGGAAAAAGATATATATTTCTCTTCAAGACAAATCGAACTCATTATTGATGATCATTTGAATTTGTCTTTTCTCTCTGAGAACATTTGGAGTTGGAGAAACAAGGGTTTCTGCAATCAGGTTTTGGAGAACGTCAACTCTTCAGAATCAAGCATACTGAGGTTGTGAAAGATCAGCTGAAGCTTGCTAACAGGGTAGCTTTGTTCAGAAGTTACATTCGTGCTTACAGGGAAAATAAGTAAGGGTTTGAAGAAGAAAATATTAAATCTACAAGAGATCAACTTCTAGCTTCATTCTTATTTCTCAGGCTATTGTATCTCCAGCCGTACCTGTGATGAACCACACTCCGGTGATCCACTCTGCTACCACTGTGATGAACCAAACTCACTGCTGATTTGATTTTTGCTCGTTAAAGGTCTGATTTTTGGTTTGTAATCTGCTTTTCTTGTTTTGGTGTTTTTGTGGTTTGATGCCAAATGATTTTAATAATTTTCTTACAACCATATGCATATAAAAATTCAAATTAAACTAACTTATAAAGATAACTCAAAGGAACTCAATACACTAGTTAAGAGACCTTATTCATTCCCAAAGAGTGCTAAAATTATATTCCTCTTACATGCATTTTGGAATGAGACATCATTTACAACTAATAACAAACTTGCAGCCAAGATGCACTGTGAACAGTGCTTGCTACAGTACCCGCGCCCATGAAATTGCTCATACAAATTTAAATACAAGTTTCTCCTACCAATTTTCCGTTAAAATGTCTTCTAGGATGATGGGCGCCCACTTTAGGAGTAAAAGCAGCTGCAAGAAAGAGGCGTTTTCCTTACTTGTGGATGTTGAAACCCTTACTTCAAAGCAGCTGGCTGTAGGTGCATAATCAGCTCCCAAAATGTTCATAAATTCGTAGTAACACCTTTAAGATGACGAATGAAGACTTTAACAGCAACTTCCCTTCCGGTAGATGTCTTCAAACACTTGCAATCAACAAAATATGGCTCCCACGAAGCCACAAAACTTAGACCTGCACTTTAAAGTGGTCTTTCACACTCTCAAGATGCATAAAATCCTAACTACAAGCCCAATCCAGGCTTACCCACTGCAGAAATCAAGAAACCCTAGTTTCCTTCTCTCCCAAACTCCACACTTCAAGTTTCACTCAACAAAATAATCTCAAGCATGAGAAGTTCGAACTTTCTCTTCTCCTTATATAAATTTCACTTGAAATCACTATTCATTAAAAAAAACACTATTCACTTAAGTTATTTCTTTTTTTCACTTTATCAGTGAATAGTAACAGCAAAATATAAAGTGACCCCTTTAACAAATAGACACATGGTCCCCAAGCCCGAGTAAGTGAAATAAGTGGTGATGAACAATATTTTAAGCTCCAATTACACGCCAAACGCGCAAATTCACCACGTCACCGACTTTGGATACCAATACTGCCTTTAACCGACCAAGTGCCCGTTCAAGTGATCCTCTATCTAGACCCATTAGCCTACGAGGATCGACATAATAGGCTAATCCAATGACTCTGATGCTCGTGAAAGAATGGGGACATTACAGTACCATATCATTTATTACTTGCAGATCATAAATTTTTGTTAGATGCTACAGTGGCATGAACAGTGCCGCGCTACAGTACCCGCGCTACAGTGCCACATGAATAGTACGCATGAATAGTGTCGCGCTACAGTGTTGGGCATTCATTATTGTGGATTTTGAGCATTCATTGGGGTTTTGCAGAGGTCTGGGAATTGGATGAGTTACAATTTGAGTTAAGTGATTTCATGAGACCTGCTGTTTGTTGCTGCTAAGGAATTCTGTGCAATACTGGAGGTTATTCTGACATTCCAGACTTCTATACATGCTGTTCCAGGTCTGATACTTCCTTATATTCATTGTATCTTGCTTGAACTATCAAATCCCTCACTAGTTGTTATATATCTCAGTCAGTTCAGTCTAACAGTGTTAGAGGGAAGTCTTGTAAGTTGTAACCTGATTATAAATTGAAAATCTGAACTTGTCTGGGCTGTGGTATCTCTGAGTTGTTTAACTGTCTTATTTTCCAATTGTGATGCCCAGAAATTAGTTGTAAGGGGTCTGCATTAAGGTTAGGTCTGCGATCAGATTTATGATGAACTGCTGTACCTTGTATAAGTCTTGCAATTGCTCAGTATGGGTGTTGAGACTTAATGTTACTAGTCTGATATAAGAACTTAAATATTACTGTTCATGCTAGAGTTCCCTTACAATTTCTCTATTGCATTTAATATTCAGTAGTGATCTCAAGATGTATGTGAAGATCAGATTTGAGAAGTCAATGTAATGAATTCTATGCTCTTGAAAATCAGATTTCTAAGTTGATGCTTCTATTTGAGTATATCTCTATTTGCAAGTATATGTGTGTCATTTAATTTCTTGGGAATATACCATTTGAGAATCAAAAACCCAAATATTTTGTGAATCAAATATTTAAACAAGGCAGAAAATTTAGTTTGCAAGTGTCCACTTGGGGTGGTACATCACAGGAACGCACTTCGAAGTGGATTGAAAATCACCTCGTTTTGCGTGCTTGAACTTCATGAACCTATGAAATGGACAAGTTTCATAGGGGGGTTATTCGTGGAACGAGCGCTGCTTGATTCCGTGATAACATACTTCTCAGCGGATGGCTATTTTTAGGGGTTTTTAGAAGTTGTCTGAACATATTCGTGTTTACAGTCAACAGTCAAGTTTTTCAGAATATAGTACTCTCAAGTTGAAATCAAGACCAAAATGGTCCTACTTCACGACTTTTTGAAAACACTCGACATGGACATGCATCAAGTGAAGCCTGTAGTCAAGTTGGACGCCTTGGAAGGTGTAAATGACATCACCGTTCAATGGATAGCCAAATGCGGAAGGTAGACATTCCAAACACAGAGTTGCCATCGGTTACTACCACACTACCTTCCACATTCCATGTCAACAAGGTTGGATGACGCAACTGCAGAGAAGATCGAATATCAAAAGCAGATTGTGAGAGGCAAAAGAAGTCACAATCTAATCAAGTAGGAATTACGACTAGGAGGTGATGAGGTATGTCAAACACCCACTAGGACGCCCCACCTCCAAAATAGCATTAATGACAAACAGGAGTTAACTTGATGCCCCTTTCCAAGTTAACTCACTGTCCCACTGATCATGCATGTCTATTTCCACTAATTATGGATGTCTATTCTAGATCCCCACTAATTGTGGATCTCTATTTTTGGAGGCACTTTTGTAGTTGGAGTTCTCTTTTAGTTTAGTTTCAGTTAACTGAAGTAGATTTCCAATTAACTGCTTGATCCCCCTTTTTAGGAATAAATCTTGCTGATTGATTGGCAAGAACTCACTGTTAACTCAAGGAGACTTTAGGGTTGCCTACTCCTTTGAGTTTTATAAATAAGAGCCTTTGCTCATTATTTTGTAACCTTTATTTACTACGCAAGATTGCTGTGCCATTGTTGCCACAAGCTTGCAAGTGCATATTTGTTCACTCTTGGATGAGAGTTTGTTTGGTTTGATAAGCAATTGTGTATGATTTTGTACCTTCGCCGTCCCAAACCTTTGTAATTCATTGAGAAAATTTGAAGAAAGAAATCAAAAGGCACATGCAATTTGATCTAAAGATTCAAGTTCTTTCAACATCTTGTTCTTACAATCTATTGTTTCAATCTCCCCCTTGGACAGGTGTCGTCACCTCCTTGGGTATTTTGTTGTTAATGATTGTCGTTTGATGTTGTTTAATGAGTTGTATTTCAGCCTACACTTTGGGTAGGTGTCGTCACCTCCTCAGGAATCCCGTTAGCCAAATCATTGTCCTTTGTTGTTTCTAGTGAGTTGTATCCCAGACTATACCTCAGACAGGGGTTCCTCCTCCTTGGCAAGTCTGAGATTCATCTTACCATAAGAGTGATTACTTGTTTAAAGCCTTATTCCAACATAAATCTAAGAGTTCAGAGCCTTGGACACATTTTGAAAGACGGTTGGACCAAACAATCCAACCAATCCATTCTTGCTCCTATTCCCTCATGCTTTGTTTACCTTGAGGTAATAGGATAGATTAAAAGCTAGTTTAGTTGTAGCTAAGATCTGCAAAAACTAGAGAAAACCTTAGCTGCAGCGCATTGTGTTTATGCACCTTTGTGTCCTGCCCGCTGAGTAAAAAAGATAGGAACACTTAGTCTATTTTACTTTTACGCAAACATTAGCAAACAAGAGGGAGCTACCCCTCCATAATTTGAAGAGCAGTCATTAAGTACTATGTATAGCTGTCCATTTCCAATAAGCACTCCGGAGCTACTAATTGAAACGCCAACACTTTCCAATTGCTTGAATCAGTTGATAATAGCTTTTCTTTTCTTTATTCTAGTATTTCAAACACCAAAAATAGGTGTGTGATATTGCATGATCAATTAAGAAAGTCAAAGTCAAGTTCAAAAAATAAGTTCACCACCTTTGTGGTGCAGGAGCACCTCAAGGTCTTTTGGAAGATCTTAGTGATTTTTGGCTTGTAG
>VDFB02124408.1:0-11095 GCA_007258455.2 Sequoia sempervirens | reverse complement strand
GACACTTTAAAATGACCTAGGCCTGCAAGCTCTATTTTACCACTTTCGTCCTAACATAATTATGACATTTAATTATGTCTTTGGTCCACCTTTGACTATTAATTAAATAATTCATACTTATTTAATTAATTCATGTCTATTTATTCTTCATGATATTAAATAAATAAATTCCTTTTATTTATTTATTAAATACATCATTAATGTCTGTCTTCCCTTTTAATTAAATAAATTTCTTAAATTTATTTAATTCCCTTTGTCATTTATTTAATATGTCAATATCATTCAATTAAATAAAATTGATTAATTTATTTAATTAATTGATCTTATCTCAAGCAAATTAAATAATTAAATTTAATTTATTAATTGCAAATTAATATTCTTCTCATTTTAAATAAATTAAATTATTTTAAATGTCATGTCAATCTTAACTGTCAGTCCCTTTTGATAAATAATCTGAAAAAGATTATTTATTATCTCTCAAAATCCATAATTTGAATTATCTTAATTCAAATTAGTAATTAATCTTCTAAAAATCAAGCAATCGGGCAGATTCTTGATTTTTCAAATCTTATCTTCAATCCAAATCTTATCTTCTTGATTTTTTGAATCTTGTAAATCGCATAATCTTATATCTTATTGATTTTGAAAATCTTTATTTTTCTAATTAATTTCCTCATTTATTCTCCACCGTCGATCCGATTTTATTCTGACCGTTCGATTAATGAATTTGCCCTAACCCTAATTAGGGATTCTCAGATTTAATCTAGATCGCTCATTTTAGATTCTTGTCATTAATTTATCTCGTCCGTCCATTCGAAATGGCATTTTCTATAAAATGCCATCTTCTTCTCACTTTTCGATTACAGGTACACACATACTGACATTTTGCATAGTTATTATAGGCATTTTCTTTCACACTTAGTTCTTCATAGGCAATTTTAATTCATTATTATAGTCATTTAATCAAGTCATGGCATTGTTTTAGGCATAGACATTGGCAATAGGCATAGGCATTTAGACTTTATGCAAATCCTTCAAGGCTTGTTGTAGGACTTAGGCATTTTCAGATTGCTCGAACAAAGAATCTGAGGGCAACAATATCCAGCAAGTAAGAAGGTGCTACAAAAATGAATCATGGAGACTTCGGCGATCAGGTATAATCGTTCTTTTATGTATTTCCATTGTGTTTTGTAGCTACTTTGGGTTTTTATTATTTTGCTTTCAATTTAGTTGATCCAATCTAATAAACTAGAAAAAATACCCTGACTGTATCGCTTTTGTAAACTCTTCAATTCTCTTGTGAACTAAAATTTGCTATAAGGAATGATCTCATGAAATTATTAAGTGAAAATGAGTGAAATAACCTTGTATTTATACTTGTTTCTGCCAAATTCCTAAAAATTACAACACTACAAGATAACATTAAATCTAGGAGAATAAAATCCCACCAATATTTTGAATCTAATTTAGGTTTAAGCTACACATGACTAATAGGCTACAAGTGGCATATGATTCCCATTAGGCTAGGCTTTGGGACACATTTTTCAAGAAATTCTTAGATTGATGTGAAATCCAAATCGAGGCCCTAAAACTTAGGCGGGACTCATATGACCAAGGTGGCATATGAGTTCTAGATCACTAAATATGCACCAGACAATCCAAAAACACATGAAGTATGATTGGATGTTGGTTTATGTTGGGATTATCCTTGGAAAGATACATTAATTAAGGCTTGTGGATGTAAAATAAGGCCAATTAAAGTATAAAGAAGCCTAATGAATTAATAAAGCCCTAGATTAGTGTGAAAGTGTAAGAAAACACTCTACAAAACCCTAAATAAGGCACCATTAATTCCATTTAATTCACAAGGGAACAAACAAGTGTGAAAATTTAACTTGGAATACATTTTTTTACACCTCATTTAGTCCTCACTTTATTAAGAGGAGGAACTTGCTTCAAACACACACTAAAGTAGACAAAATCGCATCAAGAGTGGTCCAAGTGTACCAATGCTAATGAGATGGGATGACAATGATCAAGAGGGTTGTGAAAGCCCCTAAGATCAAGATCCTATGGAAAACCAACATAGGCACAAAATAACACACATGAAAATGATGTAAGGAGAAAAAACAAGGAACAAGCATACACTACCAAAGATAAAGAAAGAAAAAGAAAAGAAAAACTAAAGGGGTGGATCAAGTTTGTCTTGCATGTTATGGATCAAATCTATGCTATTTTCTTGAAAATTCACGCTCACTTTGATGCAATGAAACTTTATGGTATCCATTGGGTGAGTATCCAAATGGTGAGACACGTATGCATGTGGCCAATATGCGTTCACAAAAAAAAACAAGTGGTTATGGAAAAGTCACGCCTAAGTTAGACTTCTCATATAACTAGAACAAAGCTATACCTCTTGATAACTTTGAAAATATGCCACACAACAATGATCTTTGACCTTCATGAGGCAACCAAAGCTTTGTATGCTTGATACTCAAGAACAAACAAGATAGCTCCATAGGCAAGAAACGTGTATTATGCAAGGTGGTCATATTACCAAAATTGTAAATGAAAAAATAGTGTAAGGAACATTCAAAGGAGTCTTGCTTAGTTCATTTAAGGTATTAACTTAGGGAACATTGTGCCTAATGTCTCTAGGAGATGACCAATTGAAGAATAGAAGATTAACAACTTAGGGGATGCAATGTGTCACATCAAGCCACTAAGAGGAATATAATATTCTAAGAGAGATCATGCTCTTGAAGGAAATCACACCTAATGTCACCACAAAGCAAAAGACACATTACATGAAGTAAGAAGACTACACCATGAAACATGAAATGCAAGAGAATAATGCCAATGTATGCCCCCACTTTAAAGAAATTGCTAAACACCATGATGTGAGCAATTAATTTAAAGTAGTAAATGATAAATGCTAAAAATAAAGAGGAAAAACCTTATTTGGAAATCCCTATGCCAAGAAATATGTTTCCAAACAAAGCTATGGCATGAAAAGGGGATTCCCCCAAAATGAAACTCCAAAAACATGAGGGATCCATGGATTCAGGGTTAGTATGTCTTTGATAAAATGTTTTTAGATAGCTCAAAACTATCACCATTCCCCAAATACTCATGGAACAGGAAGGATGACACAAAGAGAGAAAAAACAAAGAAAATCCATTCGGTTCAACATGGAAGAGACATGAATGTCTCAATGCCTTGTGTCATCCCTAAAAGCAAAAAACAAAAGACAAAGAAAAAGGTAAAGGATTTGATATAGAGAAGAATGTAGGTACAAATAGAGGAATGTCACAACGAGAGAAAGGTACATCAAACATAATACTACGGGGGATCACATTATGCACATGCAATCACATTAAAGAAACATGAACAAGAAATAATGCAAAAGACTAGTAAGGAACATGTGATTCAACCTATTAACAGGTCATCTGCATCCCAATCATGTTCATCATATAGGGTATGTGGCTAACAACCTTTTTTAACCCAAAAATGATGAAATGAAAATTGTTTTTAAAGGAGATTCACAACTTTCTACCAATATAAATTATGCTTTACTTTGAATTTAATAAATAATTATTATTCATTTTATATTTGAATTATGACTAGAGTCTTGATTGATAGGCTGATTGAAAAACATCTATAGCTTTCAAATGGTATCACATTTTTTTAATCTAAAATATGCATCACATTCTATGCTTTGCATACTATAAGATTAAAAAAATAAAAGTTGAATTTCATGAAGTTTTGACCAAGTTTTATAAAAGGTGGTCAGACATAAGCATTTTTATATTTTTTAAAAGTTGTAATAAAAAAATCATAATTAATTATTTGCTTGGAAAAAAAATACAAAAAAATATGCATCACATCAAGACATGATTCCTCTACTTATATCTAAAATCTTATAAAAAAAAGTATCATTTTATTGTGGTTGGCGGGTCGTATTGAACCTCATCTGTCCGATTTCTTAAAATAAACCTAGTAGTTTTGAAACCACATTCATTTTTTTAAAATTCTATTCTTACATATTTTTGAAATAATATAGATAACTTATTCAAAAATTTTGCCACTTAAGGGCCTATTTTTTCCATCATGATCCTGCACATACCCTATACAGAAGGCAGACAACTAGCCAAAGGGACAATAGCAAGTGTGTAACTAGGGTAATTATCAAGTTCAACACTCTTCCTAAGAGAATTATCATTTAAGCTCATAGAAGAGGAAAATAATGTATTCAATTCATTATGCACTTCTTCATCAATTTTAGCAACCTTGTCATCATCATCCAAGTTAATCACAATGGGAGGTCGAATGATAATTTCCAAAGAAGTATTTAGCTCTTGTTCTAGTTGTGATATAGGATCTTATTGTTTCAAAGAGGGGGACTCATCATGTATTGCTGCAGTCAGGTGTGGATTTTGATTTTCTTTGTTTTTTTCTTCATTTAACCTTTGAGCAAGGGAATGATGTTTATGCCTATGCTCTCCAGAATTTTTGTTTCTTTTTGTATGATTATCAAGTTGTGTTTGTGTAGGAGAAATTTTTTCAACCATATTCTTATTTTCTTCCCTAAGGGGAGGAACAAAAGGATCTATAGGATGAACATGTTCAACCACTTTCTCTTTAGCTTTGTAAAAAAAATTATCTTAGGAGGCATGACAAGATTGTGTTTTTTATCTCTTGGTATTTTTTAGGAGATAGGAAAAGTATCTATCTTAGGTTGGTCTTGGTTATTTTGAATGTCTTTAGGTTCAATCATAGTTTCATCAAGTATAGGAGGCTCAGCTATAGGTTGCGACATGTTTTGAAGGGAAATTTTCACTTTGCATTTCACCTTAAAATTTTGATAAGATTTGAAACAGAAGTCTTCTCGAGGTTTAATAAGTTCCATAGGCTCAGGCCAAAAGAAAGATAATTAAAAGTTCCCTCAAGAAGACAAAGGATTAAAACCACTATGGTGTACAATGGATATTTCATTGTCAAAGGGAAACTTGAAGCGTAGCCATGGGTAACTAAGCTTCACATGGAATTGATCTGACGTTGATATGATGGAGAATGAGACATCTAATTTTTTTGGTCCTATTTGTAAAGGAAGGGTGATTGATACCATCATAGGGCAAGCAAAAAAATTATGGATTTTGATTCATGCTTTTGGTTTATCATATGTTTCTTAGTAGAGTTCATGCACAAGTAATAATTCCTCAGTGATCACATTCTCTCCACAAATTGGATCAAATAATATCTCATTAGTGGGTTTTTCATTGATTTGACCAGCTATTTTCACAGAGGACCATCAGGTGCATTTCTAATTATATCTTTAGATGAGAAAGCAATGTCAAGAGGATTTGTAGTTCGGTCGTTACGAGGTTGAGTTTTGATCAACTCAATTAAACCCTTTTTAATAGCATCCATATCCATAGGACTAGTACATCCATATGATCTTGTTCAATAGTATCTGTGTTGTCATCATGTGTGCCAACATTCATCACATCATTCTTTGTAGTTTCACTAGCTTTGAAAAATGAAATACTATGTTTTGGCATAGGGTTGGTAAAGGCTTGCAATTTTTGGTTGGGAGGGGCAACATAATTATTTCCTTGATCATTAGCACCTCCAATTGAAAGACAAACAAAATCAATGAGGTCTTGCATAAGATGTTTAAGATGCTTACAATGTTTCATGTCATGTCCATTTTGTCAGTGATAATGGAAATAAGTATTTGATCTAAAATTAAAAGGTAAAGGCTTATTAGGATCTTAGGAGTTTTAATAGGAGGCAAGGTGATCATTTTTTGTTCCAAAATTTGTGGCATTGTGTTATGGAGAGTATCGGGTAAGGGAATGAATCACCTAGCCGGATCCCCAAATGTGAAAGGAGTTGTCTTCCTTATAGTAGCTACTTGGGCATTGAAATGTTGAGTTATTTTTTGAGGGGGATTAAGTTGAAGAAATCCTTTATTCTAGTGTCTAAAAGGTTGATAATTTTTTTGGTTTGTATATTCAGACTTCTCAGGTCGACTAGAATTGGATTTTGTGTCACGACTACTAATCGAGTTTTGATAATCACGAAGGGCAGTACACAAGTGTATTGAAGGAGGTGAACTTCATCATGGTAAACTTATCTTGTATCTTAGTTTGTAAGTTTTCAATGAACATCCTTTAAAGGTGAGGTTTGAGAATCTTTATGTCAATTTTTGAATAAAGTGATTGGTAGTGTGAAATAAAGTTAGTAATCTTTTCATCATCTTTTTGCTTACATCTCATCAAATCAGCTAAGGTCATCTTAGGAGTCATATGCACTTGGAAATGGTTTATAATTGCCTCAACAAGTTCATTGAATGAATGAATTGAGTTGTTCAGTAATGAGGAAAACCATTCTAAGGTGGTATCCTTCAAGGATCTAAGGAAAAGCTTAGCCAAGATCTTATCCTCAAGAATAAAGTCACTACATAAGGAAGTGTAAGTGGAAACATTGTAAGAAGGATCTCCTTTCCCCCAATATTTCTCAAATCTAGACACCTCTATACCTTGTGGCATCAAATTTCTCAATATCTCCAAGGATAAGGGATTTTTTTTATATAATATGTAGGTTGTATATTTTGATTTTGTTTTATGGTGGAAACTTATTTTTGAAGAGATGAAATAGTTTGCAAAAGTTTATTTATGACAACGTTGTTGTTTGCATTTTGAGATGAAGGTGAATAAGGTGCAGGTGTGTATGTTTTCGATGGATAAGTGAATGGAATGCTTATGGGAGGTAAAGTGGTAGGGGATATGATGCATGATGCCACAAAGGTACTAGGAATGCTAGCAAAAATACCCAAGGTAGGAATGATATTATAGTAGGTTGCATCATTGTTGTAACTTGAGGATTAGTATAGGTAGGAATAGAGGAAATTATTGTAGTAGGAGGAATTTGAGTTCCTCCTTGACTTTGGACATTATTTGAAGGTAAAGCACAACTAGTTGTTGAGGTAAAGTTTTTTCCAAAAATCTAAACTATGTTATGCACAAGTTCTATTCTATCTTTACTCTCAATCATGTGATGTATGTTATCTATGATAGGGATAAAAATGGTTGAATTTTTTTCAATTCTCACTTGATGTTATAGGTTTGCTAAGTCTTCATGGATTTGGATTATGTTTTCTTGTAGAATACTAGCAAACATGGTTTCCACATTTTTCACACTAGTTGAAGGCAAAGAGTTGTCAAGGTTATGGTCCATACCCAATGAACTAATGTTAACACTAGGAGTGAAAGAGCTAGATAACCCAAGATACATGATGATTGTGCTATTGTAGGATGACATAAGCCTTGAACTTCATCTTACTATAGTATTAGCAATAGGACACTGGGTAGAAAAGCTCATACAAGGGACAATCAAGAAAATGCAATATACAATGAACAGAAGATAAATGCTATTCTCTAATTCTGATTTAAATGAAGTTAAGCTAAATGCAATGAAATGAATGTAATAAAAAATTTGCAAACTGAAATAGAAATGTAATAACAACAAACTAAAATATAGAAACAGAGTTTTTAATGCTATGAAATGTAGTTTAAAATCTAAAATAGGACCAAATTTCCTAGAGGGGTGTATGAGTCCCAATAAAGGTTTTTCAAGGGTTTGAATGTTGATTAACAGTCACCACATAATACCTAGAAATTAGGAAAAACCACATGTATTGGGACAAAATCTCCTAGAGAGGTGTATGAGTCCTAGATTAGGATTTTTGCACCGTTTCCAACAAATTTTGTGTGAATATTATGTTTTTTTGTTTTGGATGATTTCTAGACTAAGTGCAAATGTAGATTTCAAATGAAATTCAATGATGGAATATACAAAAATTCAAACTATATGTACTTTCACTAATGCTAGATTTAGAAAACCTAGATGCAAATTAATTAATACAAACCCTAATTCAAAGTTAATGCAAACTAGATGTAGGACTATGATGTACTCCAAATTAGAAATAAGGTGTTCTAAATGCAAGTTCACCAAACAAAACCAAAAAAATAGGGGAAATGGTGTGTTGTCTATCTTTTAGGGGATGGAACACAAACACAAGGGGTGAGGGCTTATTTCCTTCAAGTTTCACTCGAGGATACCTTAGAGATCTCAATATGATGATAGAATGAGAGAAGAAGATCTATAATAAGGTGTCCTAGGTTTTGATTAATGACTAAGGAGGGGTTCACCACCAAACTATGGCTTGGAAAGATAAGTAAGATACAAAACCTAATGACAAAGCCTAATGATGTGCAAAACTCAAAGGAATGACCTAGAAATGAAATCAAATTAGAATAGAAAACTAAAAAATCAGAGAGGTGCACCTGGAAACCTGTATATCATTTTGAATTTAGTGCACAATGGGACTCATACACCAAGCTGGGTGATTTAGTCCTAGATTAAGGTTTCTAGGTAGGAACATAAATCTAGCAGTGATAAATCTAGAATTCCTAAAAAATTGTAAAATTCATTATATTGGGACTCATACGCTAGAAGTGACATATCAGTCCTACTTGGATTTTTTGAAGGGTTAAGATCTAAATCCACTCTTCTATCTTTTTTCTTCCTTCTCAACTTGGTTTATTAATCTAAACTACTAAATTCTACTTTGTAGGTATCTTTTAGTGATCTTGTAAACAAGGTGAAAACTTTGAAAACTTGACAACTTTCTCAAAATTTTCTCTTCAATGTATCTTCAACCTACATCTGTAATGACACACTAAAGAGAGGGAAAAATGTTGTTTTGTTAGTGGAAAGGGGTTTTCCTTGGTCAAACCCCATTTTGGTAATCAAATCTTGTAATGAAATCAAATAAAATGGAGGAATGATGAATGAACAAAATTCCATGTTGCAACTCACCAAACCCTAAGATTAAAGTGTTGTAAACATGTATGAAATGGATGTCATGAATTTGGATCTTGAATCTTTCTTTAATAGTATGGATCTTGACTTGAATGCTTGCTTGAACCATGAAAACCTAGATCACAAATGTTAACTCAAAAACAAACATGATGCATGATGACTTTGACATGATGTTTGATACTTGAATAATGCTCTAAAAAATTTGATAATCAGATCTTAAATGCTCTTGTAAACTATTGAATGCACTTTTGAACTCAAATTTTCAATAAGGAATGCTCTCATGAAAGTATTAGGTGAAAATGAGTAAAATAACCTTGTATTTATACTTGTTTATGCCAAATTCCTCGAAATTACAATAGTACAAGCTAACATCAGATCTAGGAGAATAAAATCCCATCAAGAATTTAAATTTAATTTAGGTTTAAGCCACACAAGACTCATATGCCTGAAGTGGTGTATGAGTCCCATTAAGCTAGGCTTTGAGACACATTTTTCAAGAAATGCTTAGATTGATGTGAAATCTAGATTGGGACCCTAAAACATAGGTGGGACTCATATGCCCAAGGTGGCGTATGAGTCCCAAATCACTAAATATGGGCCATACAATCCAAAAACACATGAATTATGATTGGATGTTTGTTTATGTCAAGATTATCCTTGGAAAGATACATTAATTAAGGCTTGTGGATGTAAAATAAGGCCAATTAATGCATAAAGAATCCCAATTAATTAATAAATCCCTAAGAGATTAGTGTGAAAGTGTAATCTAAAACACTCTACAACACCCTAATAAGGCACAATTAAGTCCATTTAATTCACAAAGGCCCAAACAAGTGTGAAAATGTAAAGGGATACATTTCTCTGCACTACACTAATAATGAGGCATTAAATTTTGGAATACAAGATGATTTTCATCCTCATAATGAATAGGGTTGTGGTCAAGTACACTTGTATTTTCCAGGTAAATTGGAGGTATTCATTATTTTCCTCAATTCAGGTGAAAATGTTAGTAGTTATGACAAAATTTTCATTTCTTTTGAATGTAACCTAGTTTTTAAAGATTCACCCCCTACTACTATAGATATGAGTGATGCATTATGGAATCAATCTAACACCTACTACTTTTATATGCCCTAAATTAATTAGATTAAGGATGAAGATGATCTTTACTTCTTGGCCAATGTTTATGGATTAGTGCATGCATATAAAAACTTCACTTGTTGCAACTTGGTGGGTTATCCCACAATAGTGGTTTAGAATTTTTGGCCAAACTGGACATTGAAATAATTTTTTTAAACTAAATCTTCACTTTTGGGCAACTATAGCGGCTAAACCATGAGGAATTTGAAGATGATACAAACTAGAGTTTCTTGAAATTTTTTGTGTAGATTGTAAATATATTTTTTTCAAAAATTTTGGAATCACATTGCACTTCTTTTTCCATCTCCCTCAAAACTAGTTTTTGAGAAAATGGACATTTTAAAAAAGGACGTTTCACACGTATAATGCATGAATCCTTTTTTCCAACAAGGATGTACCCCAGTTCTTCAATTTGAAGATTTTTAACTCCCATATCTAGTGCTTCCACTTGGTTAGACAGTTTTTTATTAAATATTTTTTCTTTAATCAAGTTTTGAAGTCAAACCAATTACGATTCAGACATAGTGCGACCGTATAATGTGTAACATTTTTTGTATGTATCAATTTTTTTTTTTGGTTGCATCAAGGACTTCAAATACCCTGTGCACTCATATTTTCAAATTTCTTTTGATAATTTTCTATTTTTCTACATGTGCAGAACATAGAGCTTGAATTTTGGTGAAAAACCTATGTTTAATAAAACTAAAAAATTAAATACATAACAAAACCAAAACATATTAAAATTATATTTTTTGGATGTCTCATTTTGAGGACTACCTGATTCCAATTGGGTTTGTGAAGTATCCATCATTTTCATCTTCAAACATTCAAGCAAAAACATTTCAAAAAAATTCTGTGAACAAGGTCAAAATCAAGAAAAAAGGGGGTTTACTTGAACTAGGGGGGGTTCAAGCGAACCAAGGTTAATTCGAACCCCCTTCCATAAAGGCGCTTCCAATTTTTTTTTGGCCAACTAGTTTTTACATGCATTAAATGGGTTCACTCGAACCCTGGTTCGAGTGAACTCTCTTTTGGTTTGTTCGAACCAACTAGTTCGTTCAAACCC
>VDFB02124407.1:0-33775 GCA_007258455.2 Sequoia sempervirens | reverse complement strand
CGATGCATATCTTCAAGACCTTTTCAACATTGCCAATTAGGAGGTTGCTTTCTTTTGCATTGTATTTGGGTAAGTTTGGCATCCCGTCAACTTACACCAACAATGGCAACATTACTGGAAAAATTTTAATTTGAAAGTTATTATGAAGACCCTAGTAACTCAAAAAAAATTGTTGTTTGCATTTGTTGTGTGTTGAAGTTAGCATCCCATCAACTTAAGCGCAACAGTGGCACCACTGCCAAGGATATAAAGGTTTTAAAATTATCTTGAGAACCTTGGTAATTGAGTGAAAATTGCTACAATGCAATTTGCAACCGTGCTTTTGTTTGGGTAAGTTTTCTTAGCTAGCAACTTATGCCTAACATTGTTGTTGTTGCGAAGATAATCTACTTCAGTTTGTATTCCAAGGACCATAGTAACTTAACATAAATTTGTTGTTTCCAATTTGTATTCCAAGGATCCTAGTAACTTAACATAAATTTGTTGTTGCTACAATCAATTTGTAGCAATGCATCATAGGCATAGAAAATAGCAAGGAATTAACTAGTTTCTTGTTTCATACTTTGGATTTCAGTTGTTGGGATAAAAATTGTCTCTTCCAAGTGACAAGTGGCGACTCTATTTCAATCAAATCCAAAAATCAACGAGTCAAAAAAATTTGGATAGATAGAAAATGGCAACCCAAGTATCAGCAAGACACTGCAAGTTCTACCAATGTACAAGAGCATACAGCATGGGAAGCTCAAAATAACCATAAGTCTTCCAAACCTACTTGTCAAATTTCAGGAGTAGGAACATCAAGTAGACATAATTCATGTGTAGATTCTAGAAAACAGTACATGTAAACTTCTAAAAGCACAGATAATAGCATAATCAAAATAAATGGTGTAGGTAATATTCCATGGATAGAGTAATACTTAAGAAAAGTTATCTTTTATGTTCTTTTAAAAGTAGCTCCAAAAGAATCAATGTGGATTTGAAGATTTATGGAAGTGTTTCATCTAGGTACTAGTAAAAAGTACCACCTTACTAAATGATAACTAAAGTTATTTTTCTTTTACTGAAGACTGTTATTTCCAACACAAAGAGATAGAAAAGCATATTGAAGATCATGGGCACTTCACTCAAGGGATAGTATTCCATCATAAAATTTCTCTCCAATTCTATTCATCTAAATATCAAACAGTATACTATGATCAAGACAAAATAGATTGGAATCTCAACAATCACATATCAAATCTCTATGCAGTGATTGGCCTTAGGTGATGCCATTAAGGGGGAGTGTGCATGTAAACGACACCAGCTCATGGCCAAATCCTAGGTATAAGACCTAACAAGCAAAATATAAGACCTTTAGGCATTATATGCTCCAAATTCAAATCAATACTTGGCCATAGGCGACACCATTAAGGGGAAGTGTGCATGTCAATGGCACCACCTAGTGAATAAATCCTGGATGTAAGACCTAACAAGCATAAGACCTCTAAGAATTATTTGTATGTCTTTTGGGCATATGGTAAATTCTTCTCTCTATAAATCTTCTACTTGTAAAAGCATTGTATTATATTAAGACCTATAGGCACAATGTAATGAACCTAGGTTGAGGCTGATTTGAGGAGACCTGAGCTCCAACAAAAATCTTTAAAGACCTCATATATATAGCATCTTTTTTAAAACACTAAGATTACAAATTGTAACAAGATGATTTTAATGTAATCCAAAATACATGCTCTTCATTTTGGCATATATTTGTGTCTTTGTTTATCATTGTCAAAGAAGATTTACATTACTAGAATACATTTTTTCTTATATAGAAATTGACATGTGATGCCCCCTATTAACATTAAGGGAGAGTGTTAGAACATAATGTTATTAAGGGCCATACCCTTATAACATTTATATATTGTTTTGATATAAGGTTATTAAAGTTTATGTTATAAAGCATATAATATTTTATAATTAATAATCTGACTATTAGATTATTAATTTACAAATGGTTGCTTTGAATAGGTGTGACTAGTACCCCTTACGGTATTTTGCCACCCTTTCTCCTATATTTAAGGAGGTTCTCTCTCATTTGAGAGAGTGAATTTGGAAATCACTATGCACAAATGGCATTATTGGCCATGTGGAAGTATGTAGAGGAGTGTCTCCAGGTTTAGTCTAATTTTTAATAGACTATTTTTTGTAAGTGTTTTAATAAAATGATGCTTTATGGGTTTTTTTACTTGAAAGGGTTTTCCCCATGTATATCTTGTGTAATGTGTAAAATTTATGCTTGTATAACTTTCATTTTATTTATTTTATATTTTATTGTTAATGATTAGTATCCTAAGATCCTAGTTTCTAACAAGGCAGCATGTTAATCCTTCTACTAAGTTGCCTCCATTGGATGACGAAGGCAAGCTTATATTGGTTCCTGAGGCTATCTTGGATGTAACAAAAAAATAATTAATTGTAATGTCCCCATTTTTGGGTTCTCTTGGTCTACAGCTGGAGATGACTTTATGGGTTTCTGTCAGCCTGATCAAAGGGGTAATTTGATGTTAGCAGTGAGCTCAGATGGTTTAGAGGAGTTCTATGATGCTTTCGGATGTTATTTCAAACTTCTGGTTTGGGCTACAAGATTCATGGAGGGAGCATCTATTTATAGTAAGTCACCCAGTCAGGTCTGTTCATCATTTTTCATCATCGGGATCACTCTTGCGTAGTCAATTTTCGATTCTGATGCTTTTTGACCGTTTCCGTAATTTGGATGTATTGATGAGTTATATTTACTTAATTTCTCTGAGGTTGTTATTTTTATTAAAATATTTAAGGTGGCACCTTAGTGTTATAGCTCATTGGAACCGAGATGAAAAGTTTTAAATGTTGGGATGTTGAAAAGTGACTTTCAATGTCAGAAATGTTTTAAAAAATGAAATAAATCACTTTTTGGAGTTAAAAGGGTAATAAATTAATAAAGTGATTTTTTTAAGGAGTTTCTAGCAAGTTCCCTAAGAAGCACATGAAAAGGGGAATTGTAAGCTCATTTGATATGTTTAGTTTACTCTATTTCTCTTATTGAAACCCTTGTGGTTCTAGAGATTGAACATGGTTCATCTCAGCCTCTAGAGGACAAAAACCCTCTGGGGAAGATCAATTTCGGTGGTAAAAGATTCCTCCCTAGCTGGTGATTGGCAGATTCACTCTAGATTCGCATCTGCACTTCAATGATTGATTGTTCGATTTGAGGAAATTTGTGTGTCTCCTTTGAAGACAAATTTCAGAGATAAATACGATAATATCTATAGGGGAAGTTCAAAGGAAATATATTTAATTTATGAGATTGCAGGCAATATTATATTTTACTGTCAGTATTGCAGACCCATTTATTTGAATGTTGGTCATACCTATTTCTAAAAGGAGGCAGGGTTTATTGAGGTTAATGAAGGTCGAAGCAGCACTTCTATTTTAGCCGCCACCCCTCATATATTCCAATCGTAGCTTTCATAGTCCAGCGGATAAGTTCCCTGCTGAGTTGGGACTCCCACGTGGAGTCAAAGCTGGTCCAAGGGAGTGAGTCAACCCATTTATTTCTACCACCAGCTTCTGGGTGCAAATCGTGGGCATAAACGTTAACCACAGCTCCTATCATAGTTATATCCAACTTTGGGCAATATTCTTGGTCCTTGTTGGGTGTTGTGGTCTTCACTAGAAATGCAACCGCCATTTCAACTAAGACAACATTATTCATATCTGTTCAAAATTAAAGGGATGGGGTTGCAGAACGGTTTAGGATAACTCCAAGTCAGAAGTTATTGTATGTATCATTCACAAATTTTGGAAATTATGTAAACTATTCATTTTGGGTATTAAATCAGATATCAATATTTTATTATTGTTACTATTGTCATATTTCTAATTGGCTGGCATTAGAAAAATCTGCATTCCAAATCATTGTACTTAATGAACAATTCATGTGTTAAGTGATGCAAACCATTTCTATTCAAAACTGTTTGGAGCAAATTCAGATCAGCAACCATTTAAACTGTTTGACAAAATGTCCACGTGTCAAACAGAACAAATCGTAAAAAAATATCGTTCAATTCCAAGTGGGGATTTTACAGTAAAAAGACAATTACAAAGTATTTGGTACAATATAAGGATCTTCCTACTGAGGATGCCACTTGGGAGGGTGCAGAGATTCTTGAGCATCCCAACTTGCAATTGTTTGAGGGCAAGCAACTTCAAGAAGGGCAAATTGTAATGTCCCCTTTTTTGCACTAATTTGAATCAAAGGACCCATAGCCTACTTGTATTCCCCATAGGCTGAAGGGGGGAGTTGCAAGGGAATAATACAATAATAATTTATTGTGTCCAAATGGCAAATTATGCTATAAAATTGGAAAAAAACGACGAAACCCCTCATAGATCTTCAAGAATTGGAAGGCAAAAATATTTTGCTTCTTAGAGGATTGGCTTCACATAGAGGTCATGTTTGGGCTTTATAGTGGAATTTCCAGGTTTTGCAAATTTCAATAGATTGAAGAAAAATACAAAAAGTATACATATATTATCCATTTGCAGGTTTTATTATTTTGGATAAATCAGAAAATTGTTTATTGGTTGTTCATAATACCAACCATACCATCTGAAAATTCAAAGGGCCATACCATTGTCCAATTAAAAAAAAAAAACAAAATTTGTGAAATTGTCATAAATTCCAAAAAGGGTATATTTCATAAGCCTTCAACCATCTACAATCTGTTGATGAATCTCCTTCTTTGCTTTCTTGACAAAGTATCCCTGGCCTTGAAGTAAGAAGTTCTAGGATTGTGGACCTACAATTTTATGACCTAACACACCTCAAACTTAACATCATCTCCAATGATGCCATCAAATCCAATGCCTCCTATTGTAGCTACACTCTCCACAATAATCTAAACTTCCATAAACATGGGTGTCATAATCCTAACCAATCCACTCTCTATCGATCAATCTCATCTAAGTCTATACGCTCCATAACAGTTGTATCCACCTTTCTTGTGTGAAAGTGAAGGTTGTATCACACAAAAGCAAGATCATTGATGCATTGTTGTGAGAATTTGTTACACTTCTTCCTGTGAATGGCCTCAAACAAACTCTAATTGTGCTCCTATCCAGGAGTGCTACAAGGTTGAGACAAAATACAAAGGGCTAGCTTTTGAAGATTTGAGGTATTTCTTCCCACTAAGAAGCTGCAAATAAGATATTTAAAAGTTTGTAAGCAAGCAATAATTGTAAAATATAAGTAAAAAATTCAATTTTTTGTTACCTAATGTTTGGGTGGATCTTTTTCAAATAGCTAGTGGCAAGGAAGAGAGCCTATCCCTAGCCAAATTGTGAGTGTGCAACTCCTAAATAATCCAATCTCTCACATCAACCTTAAGTGTAAGAGGCCCTCCATAAACTCCCCTTAAACATCTATGAAGTTGGCTCAGAAGAAAAATTTAGGATTGAGATAGTACCCCACTATATGAAAGTGTTCATGAAATCAATTGCTCCACATATAACTAATGATCTCCCAAATAGAATCAAAATTGACCCTATCCTCTAGTAGTAGTTTTGGATGGCCTCCTTGGCCCTATCTGTGGCCTCATAAATATATCCCGTCAAGTTTTTCTCCCCATTCACCAAGCACAAAACCCTCACCAAAGGCAATGACACCTACAACAAATTAAAATTACAATTAAAATAAATACTTCAGAAAATTGAAACTAAAAGTTTCAATTTTTAAATCTAAATTGAAGTTTGAAGTTACATTAACAATTTCTATAACTCTCTTTGCAAAGAGATCCTCGATATTGTCTTTGCAACCCTTTCTCTATCAACTTTTCTTAAATATGATGAATCTAGCCACACTTGGCTCACAAAGATCTACTTCAAAGGTGTTAACAAACTACAAACATCTAGCCTTTCTTGGCTCACACCCACTAGCACAAACTATTTCATCTTGGTGTGTGATCTCTCATCAAACTAAGAAGCCAAGGGTAATTGTAGATGTATTTTGTGATATTCTTGGCTTCTTCCACTATTGATCTCACCCAATTAATTTTGTTTATGTCCTTCAAGAGATGTCAAGGCAATGGATAGCACAAGTGTGAAATATGCTAACCAATTTTTTCGATGAAGTACACAACATAACCAGCACTTAACCAACTTGATTAGCGTTAGCTCCAAATAGAAAACCAAACTTGAAAAGAACTCACACCAAGAATGCACACTCAATCCCAATGAGGAATAGGTGTTGTCATATGGTGGAGGAGCTAAATGAAAAATACTTGAAAGAAACTACTCAACGTCAAGAATGTGCACTCAAGATCCCACTGAGGGCGAGGTGCTAACATATGACGGAGTGTTGAATTGAAACTAGAAATGAATAGGCGGATAACCAGCCATGAAGAGCATTTCCACACTACCACCAAACAGTGGGGGGAAAAGATTACAATTAAAACAATTCGTCCGCTGCGGCGGGCATCCACAGAGTTGTGGGGATTCACCACTTGAGAGTGGGTACAAGAGTAATACAAATCCAATTATCCACACTGGCGGTAAACCATCCAGGGGTACTAATGTGAAATTAAAGAAAGAATTGCAGCAATAAAGGACTGGAACAGTACTACTGTTTACAGTCTTACAATATGGAAAAAGAGCTGCAAATTACATGAAAATTACAATAGATTCAATGTACCATGATACTGGATGATTCCATGTTAGACATCAACAATAAATGATGAAGAAAGGACTGAAGATTCAAACTTAAACAAGTCTGATGTAAAATAACAATTCTGGAAATTCTGATCAGCAACTGTGAAATTCAAAGAAATATTCACAACTCACTCAAAATACCTCCGTTTTGTGTGAAACGAAAACCAATGAGCTGCTGGAAGATAGGCGCCCAACATTAGATGAAGAAACAGCAACAAAAACTCGTAATTTAATTCTTACACGAATCCCAATGCAGCAAGAATGGTACGGCCTTCATGAGGGGCGATTTTGACAAGTAAAAATCAACAACTCAAAATTAAAATCTGAAACTCTCCAAAGAT
Organism: Sequoia sempervirens; assembly: GCA_007258455.2. Taxonomy (NCBI): domain Eukaryota; kingdom Viridiplantae; phylum Streptophyta; class Pinopsida; order Cupressales; family Cupressaceae; genus Sequoia; species Sequoia sempervirens. The sequence goes on along the minus strand of VDFB02124407.1, from coordinate 26,705 downwards.
GGTCGCCTTGGGTGTAGGAATGGATTGGAAAAGTACCCACAAGCAAATTAAATTCACACAAAAAGCTGTATGCAAAAACCACTTTCAGCTGTGACTGCATCAGCAACTTCAAAACTGGAAATATCATTAAAAACTTCAACTGCTGAGCTCAATCTGCTAGTCTGATTTGAGAAGCAGCAATGTCCAACTAGGTGTTGTATTTCAAACACGAAATTGGATTGGAACTAGGAGGTAAGCATCCTCGAAGTATTAAACAAGTTGTCATTTCGACAAGCATAACATTAGCATAAAAATATTGGATAATCAGCTCTTCAAACAGCAGCAATATATAAGCTTTAGTTGGCAAATGAAGCAACAAGAACTCTTCAAATTCCAAGAAGTTGAATCACTTCAACTTCCAAAAGGGACGCCACCTTTTTGCCTTTTACTTTTTTTTGAAATAATAAAATATCATTCAACTTCCTTTAGGCATCCATTTCATATTGCAAACAATAAAGCATTTATTAAATAATTAAATGCTCACTGACCCCTTTATGTCCCTTCTTTAAAACAACTTGAAGTCATCAAGCCTAGGCGGGTACAACTTCAAGACATGAAAATTGACTAAGTCTAAAACTCAGTCCAAGGAGATAACCAAATACAATGCCCAAGCTGCAACTGATGAATTGCTAAAAATAGCAAACTGACAAATGCCAAACTGAACCAAGTTGATGATGATGCTTCTGCCAAAAATGAACTTACTAAAAATAGTAAATGCCAAAAATAGTAAGTTAACTTCAAAACCATCAGAAAGCCAAACTGAACACTGAACTGCAAAGGATTGAATTGCTGCTAGATAGATACTGCCAAAAGATAGACTTGCTAAAAATAGCAAACTGCTATAAATAGTAAGTTTACACAACATCCTCTGAACGCCAACTGAGCAGATCTGAAAGAGGAAACCCTAGTTTTATACTTCAGCTTAGCCTACGGATTTCCGGAAATAGGCTAAATCCAAAAGAAGAGTGTATGGCCAAAATGGGGACATTACAAAGTGGTCCAAAATGGTGATAGATGCCTATCCTGAAGCATCTTCATTGCCACCACATATGCTATTGCCTTCCATAACATTTTCAATGCCCACCTATTACACAATCTTCGCCAACATTATATTCAAATTGTATACATTATTTACCTTATTAGAGATTTCTATAGACTTCGAAAACATCATCTTACCATTTGAAACCACTAGAAAGTTGATGAGGATGCAATTCCTTCCATCTATCCACCTATCCAAAATTATGGTGCATTCAAATTGGCATCGATATTTACTTTGTTCTTCAAAATTTGGTTTTCCCTATGACAACCTCCTAGAACAACCACTCAAATCATATGGAGAGGGCACCTTGTACCCTTTCCCTAAAACTATCAACACCATGACTAAATACTCCTGATATGGACTCTTTGCCACATTAAAAGGAAGATTGTAAAACGAAAATTAACACAAACCATAGCTACTTCCTCATGCATCTCCTTATTCACATTGTACCTTGAACTGAAAATTATGCTCCAAGTGTGTTTCAGGGTACAAAAAAGCCATGTTACTAGGCTCCACTCAAATCATACAATGTCAATGAGTTGCACATGCATGGACGACCACAATTGAAGCCCACAATCTCTATCATATCCACCTCTATTTCTTGCACCAAGTTGGACTTAATGGCTATAGCTAGGCTGTGTTTGTCCTCATCCTCTTTAATTTTTTCAAATCCATCAATGCAAAGGTTACCTACCTCTCATTATCCCTCACTCATTGTATTGGGACACACTCTAACATCATAGCAAAGAATACTTGTGAAGTAGTACTTGAGGCAATCAATGTCTCCATTTTTTTTTCACAATAGTTGCACATAATATATAATGTCCCCAATCAAGAACCCTAGGAAAGTATGCTAAGTTTTTATTATTGTTTCAATTATATAAAACTAAAATAAAATGCATAAAAATGTAAACCCATGCTTACTGTAATCAGCAATAATTTTCAAGATTTTATTTGCAGATGTAGAGCACATTGCTTGCCAAAATGAACCAAAATACTTACAATAATAAGAACCAATGCATTCCTTGAGTAGAATCACCCCAAATGGATATGAGGGCTTTCATCCTAGGGAATTCACAAACAAAGGTTTCCGTCCTTGAGAGCACAATTTTGAAATTTGAATTCAATAATGACAATAATGGATAATCAATTTGGGTGCTTACCTCCACTTTGGGCCCCCTAATAACTCACTTTTCCCTCTAAGTGAAAATAAAAACTACATAGGCCTCATAATGTCTCATTTAGATGACCTTTAGTAACAACACTTAAATAATCCTTTCAAACAATAATAGAGACCAAATTGTAACTTTTTTCCCTTATCATGTCCTTAACCAACGGGAACTAGAGACAGGCTATAGATCTTCAACCAATGTCTTCAATTTTGAAAGGGGGAAATGCCATAACAGTCCCTAAAGTCAGTCCTAGAGTTCCATGTTTGCAAGCAGTGTCCCTTTCAAGAGTAATTTGGCTTTCACTTCCTAATGTTACGTCAGTGTATGCTAACTTGCTAAATGCCAACCTAACATTCATAAAATTAAAAAAATATGCAACATTTTTTAGTACAGAAGGCACCATAATAATATCATATTAAAATCAGAATTATTAAAAAATAATAATATATATATATATATATATATATATATATATACATTTTTTAGTACACTTTTGATTTTTAGAATAATATCATAGAGAATGTGGAGAATGTTTGTCTTGCATGGAAAAGGAAAGGGGTCGCACACAAAAGGGTGCCAAGAGTGAGAAGGATACTACTGGCATAGCAAGCGTACTGCTTGTGCAACCAAAAGGAATACCTTATGTGGCAAGAAAGATACTTGCACAGCAAAGACATTCACTTCGCATAGTAAAGTAGTCTTTTACACAGCCACTAGAAACCCTTGCACAGCAACTAGGATCCCTAGGGTTCTGTAAAGGGGTGTAAAATTACATTTTTCTGCTATAATTTGATAAACCCTAGCTACTAAAACAAAATTAGCATTTTCATTCAAAAACAATAACTTAAATCAACATTAAAACTCATGTAAACTGAATTCAATGCTTTCAAAACATGCTTAAAAATGTAAATCTAGCAGTTAGGAAAGAAAAAAGATTCTTACAATACTTGGAAAAAAAATAAAATCTGTTCTGGAATCCTGAAATTGCAGAAAATTGCTCCACAAATCCACTTGAAACGCATTCAAAGTTACTCAAACAAATTTGCAAATGTTGTGTGAAGCGATTACATGATCAGATTTTATTTAAATGACCAAAAATCCTGTTTTGTCAATGTCTTTTCTGCATTTTTCACATCCAATAGTCTATCCGCAGGGCCACCACATATGGCAAGTCTACACCACAAATTCATGAAAACTCAGCCCTACAACTTGGCAAGATTGAGGTCGAGTTACTTGGCTGGTGAAATACTCGCAAGTGCTCAACAAGTTTTAAATCCATGCTTTTAATAATACATTCAGACCCAATGTATGTCATCAAAAGTAATTGGTATAAACCTAATAATTGTGATGAACATGAAAAGTGAGATCTTTAGGTTTTATCTTCATAAATGAATACATTAATGATAAAGAGTGTCCCCACTCGCCATAAAACAACTTGAATGTGCATGTTCAACCATTTTTGAAGTCTCACCAAGGCAACATCATTGTGAAGAGATTTTTAAGGTCTCATCGAGGCAACATCATTGTGAAGAGTTTTTTTATCTCATTTTGCAAAGTTTATCATGTTTGAAATCATCTTCCAGTGACCATGTTGGAGATCATTTTGGAATCACCAAATGTAAAACCAGGAAAGGAACATAGACTCAAAATTGAGTGTTGTTTCTTTTATTTTCCCTATCTTGAAGGGAAATACAAAGGTGTCATAAAAATTTCTACGTTTTGTGGTCCTGAGTTAGTGACACCATGTTGAAGTTGGCCTTGTGGTCTCACAACAACTATAATTTGGAAAGACATAACAATGTCACAAGCACTCAGAATTGAGTGTCATTTTCACATTTTGCATAATTTTTTGAAAGCAATGAAATAAGGTTATTAGAGTAACTTGGTTTGTGGTCCCACAGTGGCAACACCATGGTGTGCATGTTATGGCCAAAGAGAAACATAGTCAAAATATCACCGTAGAGCTACCACTGGATGGTGCAGTTCATGTTCCAGCCAAGGAGACCTCGCATTAAAGTGTGGCAAAGAAAATACCATGAGACACCAAGATGAAGGTATATAAATACAGATGCAATGAGACACAAAGATAAGGAATATCAGTATAAGTACCATGAGACACAATGTACTGGTATTGCAACCAGAATATCATGATTAACTTAAACGTATCAAGGTCAAGCATGGCAAATACTAAAATTCAAAAAATGGTAGTTGGGAATTCAACGAAGGACCAAAAACATTGTAACATTGAAATGATAAATCAATTCCTTTCATGTAGGATGGCTTCTAATTGTATGCATCAAATAGATTAAATAAATGAAAAAAAGAAAAGAAAATTGTTGGTGAGATTGAGGATTAAGGTAGCTTAAGAACTTTGAAGGCCAAATAGGCAAAGTAGACCATGTTTGTGCGTTATATCAGATTTTGAATAGATAAGTAACTTCTATTAAGCTTGTTGTTGCTTATAAATACATTTCTGCAGTATTAGAACTTTTCTACATAAATTTCAGCTTCCAACCGTGTCTATGCAGTCTAATCTGGCTGTGTGGTTGATGGTTGTTCAAATAAACCTCAACCATGCCATCAATTAATGTTGTGCAATGTTTGTATTTTAAATTCTTGTCCTCAGGTTTTGGCCTTTGCAACCCGCCTACTAATAAGGGCTATCTGAAATTTCATGAGTAAATGAGTCCAAAACATAGTATTATTTTAATGTGTTCAGCATTTATTTTTGTGGATGAGGACCAATTTATCAATACTCAGCCATTATAAAATTTGTGAAAAAAATATATCTATTAAGATATATTTTTCAATTTTCATTGAGAAATGTTTTATTCCTAAACCCTTGCAACTTCACACATTAATTGACATTTATAAGGTTTATTGATGGAAATGATACAAATATGTTAAAAAAATGGCCAAAAATCTATTAAAGACAAAAGATTTCAACCATACCTAGAAAAGCAACCCAATGCCATCAGCTTAAAAAATACACCATACAATCTCAAGAGTTTTTCAACAGCTGTAGAAAACATCAACAAAAGGAAATTGCATTAAGTAGTATAACTTTTTAACTTTATGTTGTCAATCATAAATATCTAATAACCAAAAAAATATATTCACCAAAAAACTACAGCTCAGGCCATGCCAAAAGATAGAAATAGCAAACTTTATTCCCTTTAAGTACGACAAGTTTTTGCTTTCATGGTAAAAGATAGTTCAAACACGATTTGAAAGCAACCATCCATTTTTATAGAAGCTACAAAGGATTTATCACATAAATCTAAATTATGTTACTTTACAAAAGAAACATAAATGAGCTCAAAACAAACTTTTTAGCATTGCATATTATTTTTATCTAAAAAGAAATCACTTTGATATTGTTTTCCCTATAATGACTAGTCATCTTTTATAACTCTTAAAGTGTGTTAAATTCTAGAAAATGATTATAATATCCCCTCTTCACTAAATCAATATCTAAGATTCACGAGTCCATTTCTATCATTCACAATGGACAAGGGATGATTGCTAGAGAAGTATATACTAGTTAGGGTTGGTTTCATTCATTTGCTACTAATATTTTTATGAGCTTTGGACCATTTCCTATATGTTTTAGGGGCATTTCCTAAAATTTAAGAGGTAGGTCGAAAGAGAGAACCTTGCCATTTGTCTCCTAATGGGAGATTTACCCTAAAGGGACTTTTTTACTATTATGATTGTTCATGCCTTTGGTAATTTTAAGTGTACATTTTTGTTATATGTACCTTGGAGAAAACGTATTCTTATTTCTTAGGAATCTTTGGAGAGCTAATGAGGACAAGACCATGTCATGCAACCCATCGTCTATAGTGTAGAAAAACGTACTCCTTAACATGTTCACACTATGTTTACATCCCCTTAATTAATTGGAATTAATTAAGCTTCTAATTGCCTAAATTACGCATTCCAAAGCTTTTATTATTCTCGTTTTCTAAAAGGGAAACCAACATTAAACATATGCCTACATTAATTTAAACACCTTGGAAATTGTGTGTCCTAGATTTAGGTCCCAGGACCCATTCGCCCAGTCCTCCTTAATTGTCAAGACCCAATTTTAAATATGTGTTTTTGGCAGCATTTTAATGATTCAAATTCAAGTTTCAAATGTTGGCTTGTGGAATCTAATTTTTGGAAAATTAGATAAACACCTATAAATACATAGTTATTTTATCAATTCAAACTAAGCACACATAATTCAAATTTCACAAGAGCAAATATTATTATCAAGAGCATTGAAGAGCAGATTTATCAGTCATCTACAACAACAATCAAGATCATATCATCATGTCAAGGTTCATGTGTGTTCATATTATGTTTTGGAGCTAACGTTGTGATGTAGGTTTCAAGCATTCAAGCATCAAATCAAGCAGTCATTCAAGCCAATTCAAGCCAATTCAAGCAAGATCCAATCCTTAGAGAGATGTGTTAGACTTCAGTCCTCTAAGGGCAGCCATTAAAGGTTTGGTGAGTTGTGACATAGCATTGTTCATTCATCAATTCCTTTTATTTATCATTATCTTTTATCATCAAGGTTTAATTACCAAACCGGGGTTTGACCAAGGCAAACCCCTAGTCACCCAAAAACATTTTTTCTTCTCTCTTTGTATGTGCAGATTTGCAAGTGAAAAAGGATTGAAGATCACTCAAAAGAGCAATTTTGCAAAGTTGTCAAAGTTGTCAAGCCACAGAAACTCACCTACATATTTTATTTCCGACTTTCCGACAGTGGAATTTGGAGAAATCAGAAGCCTAAATCCAAGATATAGGGACTGTAAAAGCAGATTTTGGACCCCTGTACAAAGACCCATATGCCCTAGAGCAAATCTGTCCTTCAGCAGTGTTCAAAACCCACTTTTGGAGCCAGATACATACCATTCTGCCCTTCTCAAATCTACCTGAAAGTTACTGTTTCTGTTTTTGCTATCATAATACTTTGCATTACAAGTTTTAGGTCACATAATTGAGTTTATTAAGGCATTTAATTTTATCTCCCAAAAGTGCATTTCAATCATTTTGGTCATAAGAAAACAGCAAATCCTCCTAATGGAGTTGACTCACCTCAAGGTTGAAAGTCAATTCTATCCTTGGGAGATCTCTTTTTCTAATGAAATTAGGGAAAAGCTGCATTTTAGGTGTTCAATTTTAGTGTCCCTCATCAATCATCATCCACTTACTAAAACCCCCCCTTTTCCCTTTCATTTCATCATCAAATTCGGGTGTGAGTCAATTGTTCATCCTACTTTATCTCAAGTCTTTCTAACAAGTGGTTCTCAAGCTATGATTGATTTACCGATGAGAGATCAAGGTTAATTGGCTACTTGGGTAATTTAATGTTATTACACTAGCGCCATGTTATGTGGTACTTGATTATTAAGTGATATCAGTGCTATATCAAATAAAAATAATCATCTTTGTTATTACTTACTGACACTTGAGCTAGGCACCTAGGGCTTCGAGCATGTCAACGAATAAATAGAGGCTCCCCAACCTTGAAACATCCATTCTATGCATAGATAATGCAAAGCCACTAGAAGATTACAATGGAATCCAATCACGCCAAAATGGTTGATTGCATACAGATCTACTCAATGGCAAAATGGGCTTGAAATGCAGAGGGGTCTAATGGTCAGAATGGTCTAAGGGTGAATCAACAAAAACCAATGATAAAATGCATTAACCAGCAGTATAACCTATGATTTAACAATATCATGAAATGCACTACTCTCTAGCAGTACTACCATCCAGGGTTACAAAATCATGAGATATGAACTACAAATGTCTATATTGAAAGGAACAATTCACTCAACATGCTAAGAACATTATGCTAATAGTCAAATACACTGCTGCCACACAAAATTAGTTCACAAAACCAAAGAATAGCCAGTGATCAGCTCACATTGACTGAACAACTACACCACTGAAACTGACCTCTGAATGTTGATGAATTACACAAGTGTCGACTGAAAATATCAACTCTAGCGATACCCCTTTAAGTCTGAAATCAACTACCTTTTGCAAACTTCTCTTATGAGTCATCATGACATTCCCAAACAATAGATATGGACTATGCATTCACCCAAGTCTGAATTGAACTTATACCAGACTTGGAGGGCTCAGTAAACAGCAGATATAGAGGATGATACAGATGCATAGCTAGCCAAACTCCAACTTTCAGTCAAATCTCACCTTTCTCAGTCTTACCCAGCATAGAAAATGCTGTGAACAGAATGAAACAAGGGCAATATTGAGGGAAAAAGGTAGTGGTTCTGACCAACATCCACATGCCTACCTCCAGTCAGCAGTACGGCCCAAAAAAAACCACTCCAATCTGTAGTTAAGAATGGTAAGGCCTCCTCTCGAAAGTTGTACAGCCTCAATACCAACACCAAAATCATCAAAAGGTATTCAAATCACACTAGACTGAAAATCACTAGAAACAATTAAGCATTATATTGGGAAATCAAAACACATCAAAAAAATTCCTTTTCAGTGGCAAACTGGAAGAAAAACTCAATATTCAGCACAATGGTGATTCCAAAGTGAAACCACACAGCCAGTTAAGAGAGTTTGTACCTAAAACTGGATTTACCAAAGGGTTTTTGTCCTTTAGTAAATAGAAGAACAAGGTTCATTCTCAGATCAAACAATGAAAATTCAACAGCAACCCTTCTTCTAAAGACCCAACCTCCTTTTATAACCTTTTCAAAGCTATTTTTGAAGAAAACACTCTTTGTTTTTTCATTGTTATTTCAAAAAAGTGTTTTTTGCTTTTATGTTGTATTTTTTGAAAAAGCATTTTCCTTAATAGAATAATATAAAATGTCCTTATGACCACTTTTCAGCACCTTGAAACTAGCAACACTTTATCTACACACTTAAAATGTCATTTTTAATAATTAAACATAAACTTTTAATTAAAATATTAATCAAAGGTGCCCTTTTTGACAACTTAAGTTAATTATTTAATTTCTTTTCTCTTTACCAACACCCAATAGCCTACAAGAGAAACCTAAGGAAATAGGCTAAAGGTCACCGACAACTTATGCTCAAGAAGGGGGCATTACAAGTTAGCCTAAGGAACATCATAATATTGTTACCAAAAACATGAAAGGTAGCATTACATAAAAGCAACACATTTGAGTTGTTCTCAAGAATATGTAAAAGTACTGTAATGAGATGCAAACCACTCTTCATCAATAGAGAGACAAGGAATTCTTCTTCAAAACTTTAGGCCTGGGTTGTCAAACTTTAACCTACATGGACTACTTCAATTCCCCAAAGAAACAGTCAATGCTTCAGGCAATCAGTTGACTTACAAGGTTGTGGACTCCCCCTATGTGAAGTCTGCAAGTGCTATGTTTGGGTTTATGAAGCATGTAATGGCTAAGACATATGAAATGCATGCATCTACCCACCAACACGCTAAGAAGGTGCTAGAGAAAATCCAAACTCAAGGAACACATTTCTAAGAAGTTTGATTCAAGGTAGCTAGGCTCCAAGCTTTGACGCTTGCAATACCCAATAGAAATGTTGCTAAGCCTGTGGCAAAATCTCATCAGGCATTCATGAGGTGGCAGAAAATCTCAAGGTAAGTCTCTATTGTGTAACTAATGAGGTTGTTGTTACTTACTCTACAAGTCTATGTTGCCTACTACTCTTACTCATAATAATTGAAGTGCTCCGCCATCTTTAATAATACTTATATTGATCTGATCTCTCCAATGGAAGCAGCTGGTTGAGTGTCATGGAGTCTCTTACTGCCTCGCAAAACTTTTAAGTTCCTCGTGGTTCATATGGATAATTGATTGTTTCAGATTAACCACCTTTTTGCTTATAGTTTTATAATCAAAATTTTGCTTTTAAGTATAGGTATATATAACAATGACAATCCTACTTGGGAAAGTAGCAAAGTTGCTCGAACCTCAACATTTTTCCCTGTACTAGAGATACATTTTGTGGGCACAGGCATTTTTGTGTTTCCAATATGTAACCATAAAATATGTACTCATTCTGATACTTTTGAAGAGATGAGATAGACTATTCTTCAAGTCCTTTACGATTTAATGCTTTGATGTTTGTATGACATTAGATTACTCTTCAAGTCCTTTATGATTTAATGCTTTGATGTTTGTATGACATATCATAATATGATTACTAGCTTAGAAGATTGTTTCAATAGGGGTTTAGTTTTAAGAATAGTTTCCAAAATGTAGCCATAAAACTCATTCTAATGCTATTGATAAGATGAGATTCCTCTTCAAGTCTTTTACGACTTAATGCTTTGGAGTTTTTTATGACATATCATAATATGTTTACTAGCGTACAAAGATTGTTTCAATAGGGGTTTAGTTGAGGAATTTAACCCTACTTTGGACCATCAATAAAAGGTTTATTTAGAGGTCAATATTCTTTGGGGATCAAAGATTTTCATTGTCTAGTTGAGGATTAACTCGCATAATCTTCAATGTAGAACCGGTAGATGGAAAAGGCCAAAAGAGGCATGGAATGAGAGGGTACGTGTCTTTTGCACAGCTGCAACAATTGAAACAGAAAAAACATTTTATTTTGGATTGTAAAGCTTACAAAGACATTTGGGTCAAGTACATAAATAATTTAGCAGCAACTTCTTTTGAAGATTTATTCAGTAAGAAAATGGTTGAGAGAATATAAGAGTTCATTGTCAAAATGAATGGCAGATGATCACAAAACAAAACAAAAATAGTAGGGTCTGCTGACCCATAGACTATCTTTGACCTCATGAACATTAAAAATCTTTTATTCTATTATATTCGATTCTTTGATTACTTGTTAAATATATCTTCACTAGAGGCTAATTGTAGTATCCACCCCAAATTTTTCAAATTTTGCACTTGTTAGCGTTAGCAAAATAGCAATGATAAGCAACTGAAATATAACTTGCTTCCACTTTCGGATCACCCAGATCTCGATGTGGGCAAGGTGAGAGCATACAACAGCAAGGTTTACATTGCAAATGATAACATAATGAGCAAACATAATCAACTATAATCAATGACCTTCCAGGCTTCCACTTTCTGATCACCCAGATCCCAATGTGGGCAAGGTGAGAGTATATGGTGGCAAGGATTACATTGCAATGCTAAAGATACCACTTATTTAGGGGGGTGAGTAGTACTAAAAGAAACCACTTGTTCAGTGGGGTGAGTAAAGCAACTGAAAATAAGAACTCTTCCGCTTTTCAATGGTGAGTGTAACAAGACCACTTTGCAATGGGGTAAGTACTAGCAACCTCTTCTTCAAAGGGAAATGAAAATCACACCACTTATTCAATGGGTAAAATAGAATTGCCACTTATTCAGTGGGGTTAGTATCCAAACCAAACAAGAGCTAAATCGTTCAATGGTACTACCAAATCAACATTACAATGAAAGCTCAATACAAATGGTACTAACAGTTACAAGAGTGCTATATAGCTGCATAGTATGGCAAATCGTGAAATAATCGAGTCCATATGACAACCCACTAAACCAACAAACAATCCCTACAGCATGTTAGCAAGTATGCATCATAAAACATGAGAAAATGAAGAGATATCAGGTCTGATATGTTGTTGCAGCAGTCTGATATAAAGTTGCAGATCTGATAACACTTCTAACAACAGGCTATAAGATGGCACACCACCCTAGGATATCCTCCAAAACACTATAGATTGGTTTCGAACTGTTTGCAAGGCAATAGGAAGGTCTAAGCACCACCGAATGAGACTCCAAACGCTGATAAGAATGAGCAAATCACTGTCACGTGTGTTATCACGGAATCTAGCAGCATTCGTTCCACGGATAACCCCCCTACGAAACTTGTCCGTTTCCTAGGATTCGTGAAGTTCAAGTACGCATAACGAGGTGATTTTCAAGCTACCTCGAAATGCGTTTCAAAGCCTCGAATAGTCAATTGGAGCATCCCCCTATGTTCGCCTCGCAAAGACCTTCGAAACGAGCTCCTTCGCGAAGTTTCACTGTTCATACTTAGCGAATTGCGAAAAATGCAGTGGCACTGAAAAAGTGCGCTCCTGCTCTAAAGCCAAAATTTGGCTAAGTATGAAAAGTGCAGGGGCGCTAATTTTTAGCGCCCCTGCATGAAAGTGAACTTTTTCCAAAATGTAATAGCGCTGAATTTTAGCACTATTACACTTTTTCCTGACACTTAAACTTTTTTGGCCCTGGCACGTTTCTTCATGATTTTCGCGTTTTTCGTCAATCGTGCCACTTTTCGTGCCTAAATTATTGCTTGACTTGAGTTAGGTTTTCGATTTTCTCTCACTTAAAAATGTTTTAGTTCGCCATTCTCATTGTTTATGATCTTAGTTCTTCCTCTCTTCATGCTGGGCGAGTTTTCTTCAAACTGCAAATACGTTTTTTGAGATTTTCGACATCCCTCTCTAGCAATCTTTGCGTTTCATCTTGGTAAGTTTTTATCTTTGTTTTCTCTTTATTCTTCATTCGTTTTTGTTTATGTTTTAGATTTACATGTGTTTTATCCTACGTCTTTCTCCCCACGCGTTTTCTTCTTCCCCATTCGCGTTTTTCTTTCTCTTCCTTCACGTTTTGGTCTTGCGTATTCATTGCTTGAATCCTTTCATGGCATTTTTGTGTGGCTTTCTCCTCTTACCCTCGCGCAAAGGAACTTTTGCATTTTGTTTTCAACGCATTCTTCTTGCTTTTCTCTCCAACGTTTTTTATGTTGGCTTCCTTCTTTGTCGCCTTGCAATCACGTCTTAACACAATCACTTTGAGAAATCTCTTGTTTTGAAAGAGGGTTTCTTTGAGAAATCTCTTGAACGTTTTTATAATGGTGATGAAACAAATTGCGGCTCTATCCAAAGGAAAACAATTTTTGTCTTCAAAGCATTCTATGTTACAAGAAAATAACACTTTGCCAACCCCGCACCCCTACATCTGTTTTTACCCAAAAATGCCAGAGATGCAGAAGTGCTGAATTTCAGCGCCCTGACATGTTGAACATGTCAAAATATTTTCTAACTCTGAAAAATGTAAGGCCGCTAAAATTTAGCGCCCTTGCATCAAAACTGAAATCTCCAAAATGTAAGGGCGCTGAATTTTAACGCCCTTACACTTTTACCAATTTTTTCCAGATAAGCTTCATTTCTGTCCATTTCACTCTTGAACCTTGTTCTTTCCGTTTTGCGCATCATTTTGCGTGCCTTGTCATCCGCTCCATGCTTTCCCATCATCGTTGTTCGTTTCGCGCATTCCCATGTTTCCTAACGACTAATGTTTGTTATGGCTCAACACCTTGCAGTCTCTTTTCAATGATCTTCAAGTCAGAGTGATCAAAGTTCCAGTTGTTTCTGATGACTGCCAGTAAACCTCCATCTTCTTCGAAAGCAAAAGGCAAAATGAAGTACAAATATCAAGGTGTCTATCCACCGACCGTAGTGTTCTCCAAGGTGGAAGAGATAAAAGACACGGAGGTTGGTCATCAGGACTTGGTTGATTTTGCAAAGCAAACAGAGACGAAGCCTCTTCCTGATCCAATGAGAGCAATCATACACAGCAACCTTCATTTGGTGGCAATGTTCCCTACAGCTGCACATAATACAGAGTTTGTTCTTCAGGTGGCGTCTCACTACATCAGAGAAAGTAGAAGTGTGATCGATTCTTCCGGGCACGAGATTCTGAGACTCAACCCTGATTTCTTTGACATTGTTTTCAAGGTTCCTCATATGGAGAAATACATTGATATTTCTATATCAAAAGCACAAGAGATCTTTGACGTTGATCCCAATAAAGCTAAATAGTTGATAAACACTCAATGGTTAAAGAAGCCTAGATCATCTATTTCCAGATGGCCGAAAGGACTCCTGCAAAGTGATTTCAAGGATGACGTCAAAGATATGATCACATTTTGTAGTGAAAGGCTTGCGGAATCATCACTTTTCATGATTGGATGTATAGATACGCCGGATCATAAGAAGTGAAGGTGCATATTGGTAGGACAAAGCGGATGGTGATGAAATACACATGACGGTTGATCAATGCTCCTTCTACATTGAAGTTCTATACGACTTCTTACCTGGTGTACGCGGCGGCTGTAATGAGACAATTCCTAGGTCTATCTACAAAAGGGAATCGGATGATGGTACCTATGTACAGATTTTTCTATCAATTGGAGCTGAAGGAAAGCTTTCATCACTTCAGCCGGGTCACAGATGCTTTCTTTGCGCCTTTGCTTTTCAATTTTGATCCAGCTCTTGAAAGAAGGAGAGTATTTGATGAGGCGTATAAGGTGGTAAGTAAAGTTGGATACCTATTTCTTCAATTCCCAACATTTACTTACTTGAGAGTAGAATTGCTACACTGGTTATCCCCTACATGCTACCATCATGGGATAGATGGGTTCTCGCCGAAACTTGTAGGCGAGTTGATGGAGTGCAAAAGAGCGAAGAAACAACCATAAAGCGTGGATTCAGTTTATGACCATTAGTGATATACTATCCCCTCTTTTGCGCAAAAAGGCTAAGTGCGACATGCTGAAATCACGGTCATGACAATCAAGACCCTCTGTGAGTATAGGTTTAGAGTTTTGATTCTGCGAGATGTCGAGAAAGATTGCAAAGGGTCATCATCACAGAATTACCGTTTTGAGGACATCTGGGCTGATTGCAGAGATGAAGAAGCCATTCGCAAAATGGACTATTGCAGGTTGACTGTTCAGCAGATCAGAGATCTTGATATTGCTGACCTACCAGAGGATTTTACAGATCCAGGTGATATCATGAATGCTGTCTATGATGAACAAGGAATTGCTAAAAGGCTGTTGCCTGCAATTCAATGGTCTAGGAAAGAAGTTACCAGCATAAGAGAGAGGTTGAGGCCAATCCTAGCCAACACTGCAGAATGGTTACATAAACATGGTTATGAAATGAAAAGTTTCAGAACAGACTCGGAAGGAGAGGAATCCGAAGCAAAAGCTCGCCAACAGCAAGAACTTTGCAACAAAAATAAATCAGCGGTCGTTCCCACTTCTTCACGAAGAGGTCCTAGGATCAAGTTTACTATTGGCAAGAAAGATACCCAATCCGTCCCAGATACAGAAATCACGGAATCTAATCCATCCCGCTCTAAGGGTAAAAAGTCTATTCCAGAGGAGGTAGATTCCGATGAAGAAACTTCAAGTAGTGATCAATCGAAGATGAAGATTAAGTGAGCGGACTCCGATCACGAAGGGTTTTCAAGCAAATTAAAGATTACAGAAGAAGGATCACGAGAGGTGATTTTGAAGGTGAACAGATGGAGAATAAAGAGGGTGGTAAAGCAGAACCGGGCATGATCAAGAAAGAACTTCTTCTCGAGAATGTAGTTGAGGAAATTCCCAGAACGTCATCGCCTATGACTTCCAATGTTCCTCATACCCCTCCAAATTCAAGAACTCCTCCACCTCCTATTCCCTCGTCACCTATTCCTACCACATGCATTCCTGCAGTCGAGATATCCACTATCCCTGCAGCATTAACCTCGCTTGATACTCCCTCAGTGACAAGCATCCATACGGTTGATATATTGTCAAGCCCTCCATCGTCCATTCCTAGCCTATCTTCGCCAACGTATGATATCACTTCTGAAAATGAATTCAATCGTTTCATGAATGAGTCAATGCGTGATCAGCTCAATGTGCCAACTACAGGAGCAATGATGACAGACACTTCTCCTATTGTCATGACACCCATGGTAACTTCAGACGTGACAATAACTTCAGAAGTAGCAATGACGGCTGAATTGACAGTGAATCCAGAAGCTCGCACTTCCTTCCTTCCCCCTTGGCTAATATCTCAAGTGTCGAAGCGTAAAAAGCAAATGATTTCTCCGGAGGAGCTCGACCTCGAAGAGATAGTCCTTCCAAAAGCTAAAAGGAAGAAAAAGGCAAAGGTATATCGAAATTTGAACGTGATAAGTCACGGCCACAAGTATGGAAATTGGCATACCACGCAAGAGAAGGTGATATCAATATGGAGACTACACCGGTGACAAAAGGTCAACTTGGCAAGGTTACTAAAGAAAGTGCCAAAGAAGATGCGCAAGTGACATTGGATAGCTTGGCTGGAAGATTGGATAAAATGGAGCAAGCTCGCAATATGTACAAATAGAGGGTAGAGCATTATGCCACTATTGTAAAGAGACTTACAGGATCTCCAACTAATGCACAACCCATTGTGATGGTAAGTATTGAAGACTTCGGTGTCAGAAGTTAAGCCTCCAAAGTAGTGTTGTATATGATTTTGTTGAAGATCGGTGAACCGGATCTCAGATTATAATGGTTGTAGATGAAAAAACTACCTTGTTGGCCAAGCTCGCCATATAGCTTGATAAAGAAAAAAGTGTACTTTCCCAGGAGCGCAGATACATGGAAAAATGCATGTTGTCATGGTCGGAGATGAAACAGGTAAAGCTCAGTAAATTGGTGGGAGATTAGGGGTAATTCCTAACAAAGAAAAGTTAAGTTGAAATTAAGAGAATCTTTGAAACGCCAGATTCAAGTAATTCAATCTCTCTGATCTCTGCATCAAGGAAGTCACGGAAGATGTCGAAGGACATGCGTGTTATTATGAGAGAGGTATCAAAAAAGTTGCACAGTCAACTAGCAGGAAAATCGTATCTTCTACGACCGCGAAATATCCTGGGATCTACAAAGAAGCCATCATGAAATTGATTGGCCGGTTCAAACTTTGAAGAGCTTCCAGCAGACATCATTGTGATACAAGGCTCATTGGATAACTGGCAGCATCTTGATAGAGTGCGAAAGGTTCACTCTGCTCTGCCCTTAGAGATCGATCACGAGAATTCACACCATTGTTTATTACATCGTTGGTCTAGATAAGAAATTTGTGCAAGAGACTAGGAGGAAATATGAAGACTTCCACGCCCAAGGCAAAGAAACATGAACCAACCTCCTATTCTTCAGTGTTAGACATTTTTGGTGCATCCCTTTATGCATCTTGTAAATATTTCTTGACATTTCAAATGTCTTTTTGTAAATTGTAATTACACCAAGCTCGAAGATGTAATATTTTGAAAACAAATTACACTTTGACTTTGGTCAAAGTTAGGTGAGATCTCCTAAAATCGCTCACCTAACTTTCCTTAATTTCCTCAATCAGTTTCCTAATTTTGCTCATCCCTCTTTCTATATAATGTGAGGGATTTCTATTGTAAAGGACCCTTTAGTATTTTGCAACGAAGTGCTGCCCTTTTTGAAGCAGAATTGTGAAACTTTGAGTTCATACTTTGTGAACGAAATTCGATCAATAAAGAAGAAGATTGCAAGCCAAACTTTGCGTTGGATTCGATACTTTTATGAATTGATCTTATTTGGTCGTGATTAATTGATGGAATATGAAGGACTCTAAGTGATTTATGTAAACTTTGTGTTACATCTATTATTTAGATTTGCATTTGTGTTTTTGTTTATCTTTCGGTTGAATAATCTACAAAACTTTGTGCTTGTAATTGTTCATGCTCTTGGATACTATTGTTGAATGATCTACAAGACTTTGTGCTTGTAATTGTTCATGCTCTTTGATAATTTGGTTGGATGATCTACAAGACTTTGCACTTGTAATTGTTCATGTTGTTCGAGGAATTGTTGCGTCTAAGAAGACTTTGTGCTTCTAATGTGACAAACGGTACACTCTTCACAAATCCACCATTGAAAAAGCTACGGAACAACTTTGTGACTTCGTGAGCTTTCCCTTTACTTTATTTGTTTATTGTTAATTACTTCTGGTATCTCTACGCTTTGCTTTGACAAGATAGAGGTATTGGTATTACTGCTAGTTGATCGTTTAAAGTTGTTAAGAATTGTGAACTTCCAACAGTGAAGCATTGTAAACATCTTCTCTGAAAAAAGAGAGAAGGATGAATGTAACACACCCCCCCCAATTCGTAAGTTTTGTGTACATTTTGTAATTACTTGTTTGTTTTACTATCGCTTCTGTTAGCAGTAAGAAGGGCGCCTCCCCTTTCCAAGAGGAGAGATTTACATCTCACATAGCTATGGCTGAAGTCCAAGTTGTGTAATCTATCGAAAAGCTGATTACATAATTTTCACCCAACAACGTGCCAAGAAATCTCAGGCCCAAACTGTACAGCCTACTGAAAGAGGCGACCAGACTCTAAAAATCCAATCCATCCTCATAAAATCTGCTCTTTGGCACAAGGGGGCACCCAATGATGAGAAATCAGATGGAACAATACCCACAAAAAGTTATGTTACCCTCCAACCAGCACAGTCAAGAGGATGGTATGGCCTAGGTAGGAAATGCCACGGCCAACAAGTAAGGAACCAAGAGAAACCACTCCAAAATACTCCCAAACTCTGCAAAGATAGTCACCACACCAAAATATATAGCTAGAAAACATCAAAACAATCCATAATTGAAAGCAAACTGAAAATCTTTCACCAATAGCTCCAATGGTGACTCTTGCAGTGAAGCCACTCCAATGTCCAGCTAGGGAGTATCTCTCAACTCCGAAACTAGATGCAACTTTGAAGGTTTTCATCTCCAAAGCCCTTGAAGGATTCAACCTCACTCTGATAGCAATTCGTTATCATCAAATAGCATGAATAGAATGAGAGCTCAAGATAAGCTTAAATAGAGATTAGGGCTCACAAATTTGAAATTTTTTCCCCTCCAAAAGTGACGCCCAACTCCCAAAAAGAATATTAATTTTATTTTCTTTTCTTTTTGCCCCTCATCTAGGTGTCCATTTTATGAAATGCAAGTCCCCCTTTTAAAAATAACTTTAAGTCGTCAAACCTAGGCATTGGGCGCAAGGGGCGGGTCAAATTGAACTTTTTAACTTAAGTCACAAGGTCACCTTTTCGAAGACTTAAGTAATGGTGAATGAATATTATGCCAAAATATCAAAACTCACTCAAGTTGAACTGCCAACCACTGCCAAA
Source organism: Sequoia sempervirens (assembly GCA_007258455.2). Lineage (NCBI taxonomy): Eukaryota > Viridiplantae > Streptophyta > Pinopsida > Cupressales > Cupressaceae > Sequoia > Sequoia sempervirens. The sequence continues at coordinate 7,460 of VDFB02124407.1, read as the reverse complement.
ACTAGAAACCCGGCACTGCATTGCTGTCAAGACGAGGTGCCCAAAATAGCACTTAATAAAAATAGCAAACTGCTAAAAATAGTAAGTGTGTCTGAACTCCAAACTGACCCAAATTGAATCACACTGAAACTTACTAAAAATAGCAATACTGCCCACCAAGGCCCAAAAAACCCACAAAAGCTTTCTAACAACATTAGAATACTCTTATGGAAATGCTGACACAAAACCTCCAAGGAATTTGGAATCCCCTTAACTCCTTGTTTAACCTATGGGACTCCGGAAATAGGCTAATGATCGCTGAAAAGCTTAGGACTGAGAATGGGATATTAATCTAACTCGAGTTCTCTTCGATTGTATTGTCTTAATAACTCGTGTAATTGGTTACGGTTGCAAATATCTGAGCAATTGTCATCATCCTATTTAAAAAAAATTTAAAAGTGAGGCACGGAGACTGACCACACTATTTTTTTGGATTAAAAACTGCAAATGGATCTCGGATAACTGAGCAATTGTATCTCATGTCCTTGTATTATCTTATTATTTGAAGAAAAAAAAGTTATGCATGAGACTGCCAAACACTGTAATTTTTTATTCGGTCAACGTACAGGATTGGCCTCTGATAGGCGGGCCAATGTGACCGATTGATAAGGAAGAGCAGTTACCACAATGAAGAAGTGAGTTCCCGCCTAAGCTCCCTAATAATGTGGCCAATAAAAGTTAACCAAAATTGTCTGTGCGAACATTCAAGTTGTGAACTAAACCCCAAAGTTAGGAGCTAATACTACCAAGGGTTTTAATTTTCTACTGAATAACTATAAAGAAGGCATACATACTTTGACGGTTACGGATTCCATCAACGACATCCAAGAAGGCCTTAGCAAGTGGCTTCTTAAGAATATCTTGATACACCAACAGCGACGAAGCTTCCTTCATCAGTTGGCTTGCTCCTTTCTCGATCCTGTTTGCATTTCATTTGTCTTTCTTCAGTCCATAACTCAAATAAAAAATAGCAATGCATATAAATTATTCGCTACTCAATTGCAGTGTAAAAAACATTACGGGAAACGTGTTTTTCGCTCAAACCCAAAGCCTGCCAATATAACACCATTTCTCCGTGTCCTCTGTTTAATGCTGTATTGCATTGTTATCTTAGAGCTCCCTGTGTTTACAGTGCTGCCGTAGCCATTCCAATTTGCTATAGAATTGCCCAATAGTACAGAAGAAGATTGCAAAGGTAAGGTAACAGGAGTATTGCTAACTTGCAAGACGTGCATATTTATCAATTTTAACAAAAAGCTCTCTGAGTTAGCCTGAACAAAAACGTATTTGATGGATTACATCTAGGCTCTAAATTACATTAAGGCGCTGGAAATAGGACAATATGTGGAGTCTTATCCGGTCTTTTAACTCGCTTTAAAAATTCTGGCTATAACAAAATATCTTTTCCCGACAAACAGGGTTTAAAGAAATCTAATAACAGATTAATAGAGTTTATTGTAATTGGTGAAGTTGATGATATGTTTTTAGTACCTTGGAGAAATTATGTTTTTCAAATGGGGGAATAATCTATGTACCTTTTAGCAAAAGAAGTGCGCGAATTATTTTGTGGGATTTTTTAACAAAACATATTTTAAAGGGCATTCTTCGAAGATGTGGTTCGCACCAAAGGTTTGAGTCATTTTGATAAAACTTTCACATAGTTTGAGAGAAGTGTGTACTTTTCAACAATAAAAAATGGGTTTCTTTAGCTATATTATGCAATATCGAGTGGTTTTCTAATAATAATTTATTTGAGTCTTCAATGTTTTTTGTACTGGATGAAGGTTGTTTAGTACATTTTACAGTACTATTTAAGGATGTATAATGATTACGAGGTATTAATGTAAAGTGGTTAAAAAGGAGTTTGTAGGTGTTGTTTCGACCAATGAGATGTTATAATTTTTGAGTGGTAGGCATTATTTTTTTTAGTTTGGATTAAAAGGTGCAAGGTTTTTAAAATCATGGTAGCTTTGTGCTTGTCGACATGGTGGCAAATTGAGAGCTTTCTAGTTTGGGAAGCTTTTCTTCATTCATTCATTAGAGATATTTTTTTAATGTGAGGCTTTCAAGGTCCTTTGCCTTAGGTGCTTGAATTCAAGAGCAATTTTTGCATATGTGGATTTATGGTTGTCTAAATTGCTCGTTGCAGAGTTGTGGAATATGTACGAGTGTTGCAAGCAAAGATTAATTTCGGGGCATGAGAGAACTTCTAGAAAGTGTTGTGAATAAGGGCACAGAATGTTGGCACCTGACAGAAGACTAAAGAATTTATAAAATTTGCAGGTCCATAGTGGAATCCTTTTTTGGGGGGAGAATAATATTAAGTTTTGAGAATATTATTATAGCATATATATTTTATTATTATATATAATAAGTTAATTAATATTACTATTCATGATATATTGTAAATTTACTATGAATGAATAATAAATGATTGGGAGCTTTTTTGTTTGAGAATAATAGGTTTATTAGGTTTTGTGCATTGTGCGATTGTTGAAGAGATCGTTAATGAAAGTAATTTTAAATTTTGACAATAATATTATATATAAGAATAGAGTTGATGATTGTATACATATATGTGTGTGTATATATATATATATATATACATATATGGGATAAAATCTATGACTAAATTTAATCATATCACATTTATTGTGCGGTACATTTATTTAATGTTGGAGTGTGTGAAATTAGATTGTATGTCTTTTCTTATTATTACATTATTTGTGTGCATATGTTTAATAAAAATGCTTCGAGAAGGGAAATAATGATGTCTATGGTAAGGCTTGTTGACAACTATTGTTTGCAAAAGGAGGAGAATTATGGGCCTTCCATGCGATTGCAAGTTTTACATTTGCTCAAGTAAATAGAGAGGGAACTTGTGTTTTGGGTCTAGATCTTTGTAATGGATGTTTTTTGGTTTGCATTTTTTCAGATATATAGGAACTATGAAAAAAAATTGTAGTATTATTTTAGTTGCAAGGTTGAGGGGGTGTGGTTTTGGCAGAAGCATTTTTTTCTTAAAATTTTTTTGATTATACTTTTAAAATTGATAGTATATGGAACATAGTTTAAGACTAAAAATGCTTTTGGTGGAATGAAGTCTTTTGGTGGTTTCTTATTTTTAATTTTCCTATATAGTGGAGACATCTAACAGTGTATTGTATGGTTAGTTGTAAGCATTCTTGTGTAACCAATATATCTGCCTATTTTTCAATAAGCATACCTACTTTACAAGGAGTGTTTATTGTGAATCCTACAGGGGAAGCTGAAGGACAGTATTTATATTTAGAAATACTTTTATTTTATTGTTCTTAGTACATTGTGATAATTATTTTTGACTTTTCTTAAATGTAAGCACTTGCAAATGATTATTTTGATTGGTCATTTTTTTATTATAGATACCCATACAAAACCATAACAATTGGGCCTATGCATAACTAACATTTCCTTTTATTTAATGTTACCATGTGGGTGTTATAGTTATTGCATGTGAATTTCTTTAATGGTAGTTGTAATCCAAATGTATTTTCTATGTACAAGGTTTAAGACTAAAAATGCTTCCCAATTATGTAATTATATAATCATATTTTATTATTGTCTTGTTATATAAGTATCCAATACATTATTAGATTGTCTTGTATTTTAGAAGGTGGTGTAATATCCATTTAGAAGTGCAATTGTTGTATAGGATGTTGTAGTATTGTTCTGATGGTGTAGGGTTGGAGAGGGTTGTTTCTAACAGAAGCATTTTTGTGTTAAATTTTGCTTGATTATACTTTTGAAATTGAGAGTATATATGCAACATAATTTAATACTGAAAATGCTTTGGCTGAAATAAAGGCTTTCCAATGTAATTATCCATATCACAAACATGATAATGCATATTTGGAGAATGCAAACCAGAATCCATGAATTATTCAAAAGATAGTATTGGATTCATCTATCGTTATGACATAGCAAAATTAGAATATTTGTTGTTTGCGGTATCAAATATTGATGGTATTTGTATGCAGATTTAAAACATAAAGCAATACAAGTGAAAAAAGGAAGTTGACATCAATTTGGTAATAAGCATTAACAATGTTACTTTTGCTAGGGTTTGGTAAATGTTGTTGCTCTTTCTAGGGTTTGGTAAAATGTTGTCACTCTTGCTAGGATTTTTTGATATAACTTGATATTTAAAATTGTATGTCCTATTGTACATGATGATGCCATGGATCTAGTTTTGAATCGAAATAAGATTTGTGATAGATTTCATATCATTTGAGTGGGGTGCTTGTTAGCTTGAGGTATAGTCTGCATGTAGCTAGGCGTCATTCAAAATAAACATTGTAAGTCTAAGTGGCTTTCGTAGGATTAAATTTTGTTACTTGGTTAGCACAAAATAAGGATTGTACAAGGCTTTGCTATTGAGTGCAATGTTTTGAATTCTGATAAGCATTTTCATTTTGTAAAGTGAATAAGGAATAAGATAATGTTGTCATGTTATTGGGGATACTCTAAATTCTCAAGCCTCCAATTATGTAGTTATAGAGTAAAAGATTGATTTTCTTCAAGTTCAAAATGGGTGGAATTGGAATGAAATTGATCTGGTTTACCTGGCTTTTGAGACGAGTTTTGAACGAGGACGAGGAAACTTGATCAAAATAAGTGCTTTCACAAAGACTGCATCCACATAAGTATTCTAATCTTGTTTTCATTGAAAGCTATCGACTTCTGATACTCCATTTTGACCAAGGCTGAGAAAGAGGAACTGTGGAGTTTGAAATTTATTTTGTGCTATTCTAGTGCATTGAAGCTTCCTGTAGAGAGTGGTAGCAACTTCACTATCCCTTATATTTTGCATAATGGCAATTGGTAATGAGGATAGGTATAATTTCTATATTTACAGCTCCCATTTATCCAGCATTGTAGGCAAGCACTATGGATTTTCAAAGTCATTATGGATTGTTCTAGTGGATCAGATTAAGCATTTTATGCAATATATTTGGTATTAAATGTTTTAACTATCGGCTTGTACTTTACCATAGTACAACAATCATTTGAGAGTTTTTACTCTTTTTTGTAAAAAAATTAATGAATTGTTATAACATGCATCCATGAATTTAGTGTTCGATGAATATAATTTTGTAATCTCTAAAATAGCAAGCTATAGAGGTATAGATAAAAGTGCTTAAAAATGAGTGAAGAGGAACTTTGGGCATTTTTACTTCCTAGAGTTTTAGTTCATAGATCCCAAGAAAATGAAGTTTTTTTATAAAAGTATGATTTTTTTTACTTTATTGGTTTAGATTGACCTATATGTTTTAGTATAGTGTTGAGTAATTAAAAATGAGGGTTCCTTCAATTGATAATTTTTTTATTTATTGGAAAGATGTAGATAAAGAGGACACACCTGTAGATGAAGACAATAAACACTTTACTTGTAGTAGAATTTTAGTCAAGATAAATCTCAAAGAATATATTCAAAATCTAGTCAAATCTGGATTTGATGAATATTCTAAAAATTTTCATGACATGTAAGTTGTATTAAGCATAGCTAAATCAAAAAATAAGGAATTGGCTGAAAGAAACAAAAAACTAGAGGATATACTCCACAAGACTAAATAATGAGAAAAATTCAACAAATAAAATCTCAACCAAACAAAAAACAAGTTGCAAGAGTTGCGTACAACATTTGGTACAATAAAAGAAGAATGTGATAAAGTGTGTAAGTAACAAGAGTATGTAGAAGCTACTCCATAATTTTTTAAGAAGAGAAAATATGGAGTTAAAGTTTACAAGGTTAATGAGTGCACGAATTGCCCAATTTGCTTGGAACCATGGATCGAATCTAGAGAGCATAATGTCTAGTAGGGGAAAGGGGCCCAAAGTAGGGTGGGAGCCTATACTAGGGACGGAAGTAGTCCCACATGGGCCCCACACTAGAGTTGATTAATATGGAAATGTAAAACAGTTTTCACCCACAAAGTCAACAAGGGTACACATATCACTGTACTGTCAAAATTGTATTATAATCGATGAATATTTGTCCCATACACAATTAGATATTCACAGTCATATCAAAGAATATTCAAAGCACATCTAACACCACAAACATACAAGCCATATTGCTTGTTACTGGCCAGTAGCTTTAAAACATGCACCTAAAATATAAAATTAGTATAACCCAAGCTCCCCTATAATGTCACCACTTGCATTACATCATAGCCAACTTTTTGATATTTGGGATGCCACGAGAACAACTAGGAGCCAAGAATGTCCCATCACCAAATCCAATCCAACCGAACCCCCATCCCACTTGTCCACCAACACAACACTCAAACGAAAAGCAATCATTCATATGTGTCCCATCTGTCAAATCAAACCTCTCTACTACTAGTTCCTCCTTTTTTGCCACCTGTAACCACCAAAACAATGGTGTGAAATCCACAAAAATCTCATGTTAAGAAAACAAGGATTAAATGCCATTAATACATACAAACTCTGCAATTGAAGGCATCCAATCAAGAATTCAAATTTGAAAATAAAAGGACAAGAATTAAAGACTCCATACCAAACCAGCATTGAACATATAAGAATATTTTTAAATTCAAAAATGCATTACTCAATCTCTTGCAATTTCCATTTAGCACGTCCCACTTTCATTTTCAGATATACAATTTTCTCTAGAAATATGAATAAAGTCTAGAGGCAACAACAACAGCACCCTAAGAAGCTACAAGTATTCTATTGCTACAAATTCTTTATGCCTATAGATGCCAATATGTTGAATGCTATGAATATGTTGTCCAAAAATCTGTAAATATCTAAGGTTTCATACTAATGCTATTTACATTGGTTTTTTCATTTATGTTCTTTATGCCTGTGAATACAAATATGTTGTATGTGATGTCAATTTTTGTCACATTGACTTGTAACTCAATATATGGGGTTTGAACTTACACTTTATATGAATGTCAAGTCATTTCAGTTCAAGTTCAGGTTTTCACTGGTTTTCATTTCCTTTATACTCATCCATGCACAATGTTTACTCTACATTGTGCATTTCAATATATTGTGTTATTCATTGCACGATGTTTACTATGCATTGTGCTTTTCATACTTGCTTCCTTATAGGAAATATGAAATGGGTTTGACTGGTTTAAATGGTTTTTTATTACTATTAGACTTGTTTGACAAAATATGGAAAGGGTTTGACTGGTTTTCAGTCATGCACTTGTATTTGTGTGTTTGTCATTACACAAACTTTAACTCTACAATTTGCTTTTTACATTTGTTTGTTATTCCAAAATACGGAAATTGATACAATATATCACACTACATATTGTTTGTTATAATTGACTGTTACTAAGAAATATTCATAGGGTTTTAGTGTTTATCATTTCAAGGGTTTTTTCCATACACTTGCATTTGTG